>CAJQZJ010034368.1:1655030-1671955 GCA_907164525.1 Lophiomys imhausi
TAATTTTGTATCAATATACAAAGGTATAAGGGCATATTCAATAATCTGCCCCTTCTTCTTGGACCTTCCTGTGCTATGTCTATATCTCATTTTTCTCAAGCCCATGCACTCCTACATAGGAGAGGAAGAAGGATACAGAAAAGGAAAAGTAGGAAGTCCCTGGGGCTAACCTCCAAAACCCATTAAGACAGGACCATTTATCAGCTTATAGTCTCTTCCCCTACATATCAGAGTTTTCAGTTATCCTTCAAATAACCAAAAAGAAGGGCGGAGAAACACCTTCCCCACCCACTGGGCATGGGACGTCGCTCTCTTAAAGTGACTTCCTGCTGATTTGGGTCGTAGTAGACCTGTTTGGGGCCTGAACCCAAATGGGAAAAATTGTTAAAAATGTTAGTACACTCCTTTTATGTTCAGTCCTTCTGTTCTCATTTGTTTGGATGACCTAAGGGGTTTGTAGGCAGAAGCTGATCTTGCAGGCTTCACTGAGGTTCCTGCCGGGGCATTGTGTAGAGCTGAGCGGTCCCAGTGACATTGGATTGCTGTGGTGGTTGCAGGCCCCAGATGGAAACAGCTATTGAGGAAGTCTGCCAGGCAGAATCAACTGGGTCACTTGTCCTCCTTGGTGCCTGATTCTGCTCTCTGTTGAGGATTCCGCTGTCCAGCCGTCCCCGGGCTCCCCTAATGGACGCTTCGATTCTCCTGGAAAGATAAGAACAGAGCCCTGCGCCAATCCCAACCCTAGGACAATTGCCCTCTTTTTTTTGGGGGGGGGGGTTGGGCGGGCTAGGTAGTACTTCTCCTGAAGCAAATTTGGCCTTCTGACAACATACAAAGCGTTATCTTTCAATCCGGGTTAAAGAAGAAATCATTCTGTCACCTTGGAGCTAAACCAGCTTTAGTATATATATTGGGAGATCCCAAAGGACAATTCACCTGCATCGGGAAGACCTTTTGTAAGTAGCCTCCAAACCTAGGTCCCTCCAAATCCCATGTGTGTGTCTCTGAACTCTAATTATTGGGATTAGGGACCTGTGTTTCCCATCTGAAGGGATCAAAGATGTGTTCCACCACTCCTGGATCGAAGTCTTTCTCTATTTAGAGTTTGCCCTGCATCAGGCTGACCCTGAGCTCCGGGATCTGCCCGTTTCTGTCTCCAGTATGCTGGGAGCTGGGACCAAGGGTGTAATCTTCTTGAATGGTGGGACCAAGAGTATGCACCCTCACCCCTCCGCTCCGTATGACTCCAGAATACTTAAGACCACCAACTCTATAGTGCTCCCCCCTCCCCCCCGTCTCCACTGAAGTCAAAGGCATGGGCCAATACCACAATTCTCTTGTATTTTACCTTAGCTCCACATCTTCTCTACACCTGGAGGTCTGCAAAACCAGGCCGAATGGCTGTATCCTCTATTCCATTCACAGTGTTTCAGCCCTGCCCCCTGCCTTTTTTTTTTTTTTTTTTTTTTTTAGTTAATAAATTTATTTGTTTGTTGCTTCAGGTTACATCCTTATCATATTGTCCTCTTTTCCCGCTTCCCAGCCCCACCCTCCCATGCTCTACCCCCCGACCCTTCCGTCTTGTTCCTCTGGGGTGGAGTGTCCCTGCCTAACAGTCTCTCACCACAGATCAGGAGTCATATGAGGGCCAAGAGCCTCTTCATTCACCGGGGGCCTACGAGGCAGTACTGCCAGTGAATGGTGTCTCATTGCTACTGGGGGAATACTAAAAAAAAAGACCAACAAACACACAAACCCACAAAAACAAAGAATAGCAACAAAAAAAGAGAGGAAAAAGAGAAGGGAAAAGGAAAAAGAAAAAAGAAAAAAAGAGGGAAAAAGAAAAAGATAAAAAAAAATTATGTCCTTGTTCCTTTTGGTGTGTTGGTTGTAGTACAGATATCCTGTACGATATAGTTAAAATCCTACTATAAGTGAATAGATGCCATGTGCATCCTTCTGAGACTGGGTTAGCTCACTCAGGATGAGCTCCTCTAGATCCATCCATTTGGTTGTAAATTGCATGATTTCATTGTTTCTGATAGCTGAGTAATATTCCATTGTATAGATGTACCACAATTTTTTAATCCATTCTTCAGTTGAGGGACATCTGGGTAGTTTCCAATTTCTAGCTATTACAAATAAGGCTGCTATAAACATAGATGAGGAGACTTCCCTATGTCTCCGTGAGAGGTCCTTTGGGTGTATACCCTGAAGTGGTATGGCTGGGTCCTGAGGCAAGGTTATTCCTAGATTTCTAAGATATTGCCAGACAGACCTCCATAGTGGTTGCACAAGTCTGCACTCCCACCAGCAATGGAGTAGGGTTCCCCTTTCTCCACACCCTTGCCAGCATGCGCTATCATTTGAGCTCTTTATCTTAGCCATTCTAACAGGTGTTAGGTGGAATCTCAGGGTCGTCTTGAGTTGCATTTCTCTGATGATTAAGGATGTTGAACATTTCTTCAGGTGTGTCTCAGCCCTTAGGGATTCCTCCTTTGTGAATTCTCTATTTAGCTCCATCTCCCATTTTTTTAATTAAATAATTTATTTTTTTTCTTCAAGTTACATCTCAGTAACAAACTCCTCCCTATTCCCCCTTCCTATCCCGCCCTTCCACCCTCTTCCCTCCAGAAGTTTCCCCTTTCAGTCCAACAGCCATCTCCCATTTTTTGATTGGATTATTTGGTTTCTTGGCATTTAGTTTCTTGAGTTCTTTGTAGATTTTAGATAATAGCCCTCTATCAGATGTGGGGTTGGTGAAGATTTTCTCCCAGTCTGTTGGTTGCCGTTTTGTTCGAATGATAGTGTCCTTTGCCTTACAGAAGCTTTTCAGTTTCATGAGGTCCCATTTATTGATTGTTGATCTCAGCTCCTGAGCTGTTGGTGTTCTGTTCAGGAAGTTGTCACCTGTGCCAATGAGTTCGAGAGTTTCTCCTACTTTTTCTTCTAGTATCTTTAGTGTGGCCGGCCTTATGTTAAGGTCTTTGATCCACTTGGAATTAAGTTTTGTACAAGGTGATAGGTATGGGTCTAATTTCATTCTTTTGCAAGTGGACATCCAGTTGGACCAGCACCATTTGTTGAAGATGCTGTCCTTCTTCCATTGTGCGTTTTTGGCTTCTTTGTCAAAGATTAGTTGGCCACAGGTGTGTGGATCCATGTTTGGGTCTTCAATTTGATTCCATTGATCCACTGGTCTGTTTCTATACCAGTACCATGCTGTTTTTATTACTGTTGCTTTGTAGTACAGCTTGAAATCTGGGATGGTGATACCTCCAGATGTTTTTTTCATTGGACAGGATTGATTTATCTATTCTGGGCTTTTTGTTGTTCCATATGAAGTTGAGAATAGCTTTTTCCAGGTCTATAAAGAATTGTGTTGGTATTTTGATAGGAATTGTATTAAATCTATATATTGCTTTTGGTAGGATAGCCATTTTTATTATGTTGATCTTACCTGTCCATGAGCATGGGAGATCTTTCCATCTTCTAAAGGCCTCTTCCATTTGTTTCTTCAGGGGCTTGAAGTTCTTGTTATATAGGTCCTTTACATGCTTGGTTAGAGTTACCCCCAGGTATTTTATGTTGTTTGTGGCTATTGTGAAGGGGGTTGTTTCCCTTATTTCTTTCTCGGTATATTTGTTTGTTGTATAAAGAAGGCCTTCTGATTTTTTTGAGTTAATTTTGTATCCAGCCACCTTGCTGAAGTTGTTTATCAGCTGTAAGAGTTCTTTGGTGGAGTTTTCGGGGTCGCCTATGTATACTAACATATCATCTGCAAATAGGGATAATTTGACTTCTTCATTTCCAATTTTTATCCCTTTGATCTACTTTAGTTGTCTTATTGCTCTAGCAAGGACTTCAAGTACTATATTGAAGAGATATGGTGAAAGTGGACATCCTTGTCTTGTCCCTGAGTTTAGAGGAAATGCTTCAAGCTTCTCTCCAATTAATTTGATGTTGGCTACTGGCTTGCTGTATATTGCCTTTATTATTTCTAGGTATAGTCCTTGTATGCCCGTTCTCTCCAGAACTTTTAGCATGAAGGGGTGTTGGATTTTGTCAAATGCTTTTTCTCCTTCCAGCGAGATTATCATGTGGTTTTTTTCTTTCATCTTGTTTATGTGGTGAATTACATTGATAGACTTTCGTATATTGAACCATCCCTGCATTCCAGGGATGAAGCCTACTTGATCATGGTGTATGGTACTTTTGATGTTTTCTTGAATTCGGTTTGCTAGTATTTTATTAAGTATTTTTGCATCTATGTTCATGAGGGAGATTGGTCTGAAGTTCTCTTTCTTTGTTGGGTCTTTGTGTGGTTTAGGAATCAGAATGACAGTGGCCTCATAGAATGAGTTTGGCAGTGTTCTTTCTGTTTCTATGTGGTGGAAGAGTTTGAAAAGTAATGGTGTTAGTTCCTCTTTGAAGGTCCGGTAGAGTTCTGTGCTAAAGCCATCTGGCCCTGGGCTTTTTTTGGTTGGGAGATTATTAATGACTGTTTCTAATTCCTTAGGTGTTATTGGGCTGTTTAAGCTGTTGATCTGATGTTGATTTAGTTTTGGTAGGTGGAATTTATCGAGGAAATTGTCCATTTCACTTAGGTTTTCAAATTTAGTGGAATATAGATTTTTAAAATAATGCCCGAATATTTTCTGGATCTCCTCAATGTCTGTTGTTATTTCTCCCTTTTCATTTCTGATTTTGTTGATTTGTGTTCTTTCCCTTTGCCTTTTAGTTAATTTGGCTAGGGGTCTGTCTATTTTGTTGATTTTCTCAAAGAACCAACTCTTGGTTTCATTGATTCTTTATATAGTTCTTTTTGATTCTAAGTTGTTGATTTCAGCTCTAAGTTTGATGATTTCCTGTCTTCTGCTCTTCTTGGGAGTGTTTGTTTCTTTTTTTTCCAATTCACCCAGCTTAGCTGTTAGTTCACTAATGTGTGCTGTCACAATTTTCTTTTTGAAAGCACTTAGTGCTATGAACTTTCCTCGTAGCACAGCTTTCATTGTATCCCATAGGTTTGGGTATGTTGTGTCTTCATTGTCGTTGGATTTTAAGAAGTGTTTGATTTCCTTCTTTATTTCCTCCCTGACCCAGTGGTCATCCAGTAAGGAGCTGTTCAATTTCCATGTGAGTGTAGGCTTTCTGTTGATTCTTTTGCTGTTGAAGACCAGCTTTATTCCGTGGTGGTCTGATAAGGTACAAGGTGTTATTTGAATTTTCTTGTATCTATTGAGACTATCCTTGAGACCAATTATGTGGTTGATTTTGGAGAAGGTTCCGTGGGGTGCTGAGAAAAAGGTGTATTCCTTTGTGTTTGGGTGAAACGTTCTGTAGATATCTGTTAGGTCCATTTGTTTCATGATCTCTGTTAGACTCAATATTTCTCTGTTTGTCTTCTGTCTTGATGATCTGTCCTTTGTTGTGAGTGGGGTGTTGAAGTCTCCCACTACTAATGTGTTGTGATCGACGTGCGCTTTAAGTTTTAGAAGTGTTTCTTTTACGAAAGTAGGTGCCTTTGTATTTGGGGCATAGATGTTCAGTATTGAGATTTCCTCTTGATGAATATTCCCTTTAATGAGTATATAGTGCCCTTCTTTGCCTTTCTTCATTAAGTTCAGTTGGAAGTCTGTTTTGTTTGATATTAGGATGGCCACTCCAGCTTGCTTCCTGGGTCCATTTGCTTGGAAAACCTTTTCCCAGCCCTTTACTCTGAGGCAGTGTCTATCTTTCGTAGTTATACGTGTCTCTTGTATACAGCATAAGGAAAGGTCTTGCTTGCGGATCCACTCTGCAAACCTATGTCTTTTTATTGGGGAGTTGAGTCCATTGATGTTGATGGATATTAGTGACCTGGGGTTGTTATTTCCCATTAGTTTGGTTTATGTTGTGGTCCTGTGCCTCTTTTGGTTTAGTTGCTGAGGTGTTTTCTCTTCCCTTTGTTTTCGTGGGTGGAGTTTTCTTCTCTGGGTTGGGATTTTCCTTCTAGGATTTTCTGTAGGGCTGGTTTTGTGGGTAGGTATTGTTTAAATTTGATTTTGTCATGGAATATCTTGTTTTCTCCATCTATGTTGATAGAGAGTTTTGCTGGGTAAAGTAGTCTGGCTCGGCATCTATGATCTCTCAGGACTTGTAGTATATCTGACCAGGCCCTTCTAGCTTTTAACGTTTCTGGGGAGAAGTCAGGTGTAATTCTGATGGGTCTGCCATTGTATGTGACTTGACCTTTTTCTCTTACAGCTTTTAATATTCTTTCTTTGTTCTGTACATTTGGAGTTTCAATTATTATGTGGTGAGAGGAGTTTCTTTTCTGGTCTAATCTGTTTGGTGTTCTGTAAGCCTCTTGGATTTTTATTGGCATCTCTTTTTTCAGGTTTGGGAAGTTTTCTTCTATGATTTTGTTGAAGATATTTCCTGGACCTTGGAGTCAGGAGTCCTCTCTTTCCTCTATACCTATAATTCTTAGGTTCCGTCTTTTCATTGAGTCCTTGATTTCTTGGATGTTGTGGGTGAGAGATTTTTTAGCCTTCTCATTTTCTTTGGATGTTGTACTGATTTCTTCCACTGAATCTTCCATGCCTGAGATCCTGTCTTCCATCTCTTGCATCCTATTGTTGATACTCACATCTGTAGTTCCTGTTCTCTTCCCTTGGTTCTCCACTTCCTCTTTTAACTCTGACTGTGTTTTCTTTATTGTTTCTATTTCTATTTTCATGTCTTGTAAGGTTTTGTTCGCTTTGTACATTTCCTTCTCCAGCTTGCTTGTTTTTGTATGAAAATCTTTCATGGCTTTTTCCTTTTCCTGTTCAAGCTCTGTCACCTTGGCTAGGAGCTCTTTAATGGTGTTGTTCCTTGTTTTGATTTGTGGAATTGTGGCTTCTTTGAATTCCTTCATAGATTTAAGTTCTTCTTGCAGGGACTCTATCACTTTCCATAATGCAGAATTGTCAATGTTTTCATGTGTTTCTGTTGGTGTGTGGTCATCCGAATTGGATGAGCTAGGATGATTCTGCTTTGTTGGAGTCATAATTCCTTGATTTCGATTTTTTTTTTGACCTTTGGCCATTGGATGCGTTTAGCTGTCTGTTTTCTGTGCTTGGAACCACAGTGGATGATTTGGTGCAGGGGACGAGTTACTTGGCTATCTGTCGTTGCTTACAGGGGGATTTCAAGGTCACTGTGGTTTTAATCGCCTGAGGCACTGTGAGCTGGTGCAGCCTATTCCCAGGTTGTGAGTAATGGACCAGGATTGTTTCACTGCTCCCAATTCAAACTTCCCTATGTTGTACTCTGAGTTATCAGCCTGTAATGGTTCTGATGGTATGGGCCTGTTTGCCCAGGCACAGATTCTGTGGGCTTTGTTTTTCGTCACGGAGGCTGACAGGGTCTGGCTCCATACCTAATATGTCTGGATTTTCCAGGATACAGCTATGGTCCCAATTTCTGGTTTCTCTCTAGGCTTCTCGCCACGGGGCTGGACTCTGTGCCTGATTCCCTTCCTGTCTGCACTGCCACGGGTCCCGTGGGTATCCCAAGCCCCGGATCCTCCAGCTGCCTGAGTGGACCTCTCATCCCAGCAGCTCAGCCTTGGGTGCATGGATCCCTGGCCCTGCCCACGCCTGTCTCTCTCCCCAGATGACCTGCCGTGGATTAGCGGGGATTATGCCCTGCCAGCCATGCTCCCTCCCCAGCTGTGCTACCATGAGTGTGCAGGATTCAGCCCCTCCTGCCCGCCTTTGTGTTCCCAGCTTCCCGCGCTCTCTCTGAACCTCCCGCCCTCCGCTTCACGAGTGGCTGCGGACCACCCACTGAGCCCCCTGTTTGTTCCTTGCTAAGCCTTCCACTATCTCGCAAATTTTTTAAGTGGGTATAAGTTCAACCTGATGTGTGGTGAGCCCAATAGGCCAGTGATCTATGGCCAAGTGGACCCTGATTCTGCCTGCTGTAAGTTGGGATCGATCTTACCAGGCGCCTCTCCAAATGGGAGTTCCCTAATCCGGGTTTAGTGGCTTCCATGTCTGTGAGAGATGGGGAGAGCCTTGCCCTGGGACTTTTAACAGTCCCTTGGGAGCTGTGAGTGTTCCCGGGGGGGTCTAGCCCCTCCGGTTTTTGCACAGTGCCCAATAACTCTGTTTTTTATGGCTCTTTTTTCCCCCTGCATTCAAAATGCGTCAGTGTAGGTCGCCGCCATCTTGGCCCACCCTGCAACTCATTTAAAAGTACAGGTTTACTTCCAATCCTTTTATGGGCTGCTATTGCAATCTGTTTAGGAGTCTGGGTAATACAAGTTGATGGTTGACCAGTCAAGCTCCTGGTCATGTCAAATACTAGTCTTAATTTATCACAAAGATATATTTCCTAGGTTAAACAGATAGTAAATGGTAAATAATATACAGTTTGCCTGTTCAGACCTAACATAGATAGATAGACAGATAGATAGATGATAGATAGATAGATAGATAGATAGATAGATGGATGATAGATAGACAGGTTTATAAATAAATCAATAGATGTCTCCGAAACCCTAGCTATGGTCCCAACAGAAAATGGCATTTAAAGATGTTTTTAGTTTTTTAACAATTGTTTGACTTAAGACAGTTAGCTCCTAACAGCTATCATTTTATTTGGAAGGAGACAATGAGCATTAAACAATCTCCATCATAAGATAATTCCTATTGGGAAGAAAGAGAGCCCCTGCTCTCTCAAGGGACTATATACAGTCCAACAATGGACCACAGATTAAATGCAGGAGTGGGCAAATACATCTTATTCCTGCTGCACAATTTAACCTGTGAGATTTGCTTGACTAGAGAGCTGAAGATGATCCTCCAATGGTATCTAGAGATATTTGGAACTGTCTAGGCAAAAACCTGTCATTTTTCTTTTTGTAACCTGCTCTCCTGTACTTCCCACTCACTCAAATAATAAGTTTATCCCTTCTTATGTTTTTTGATAGGGTTGAAGACTTAATAGATAAAAACTTCAATTGAACTTGAGTTGTTTAGCATTTAAAAGGATATTTTAAAATCTAAATAAAATCTTTAGGTTTACAAATATAGGATACAATAGAAAATATACAGATTCAGATCTTTAGACATACCAAGATAGATGATTTTTTTTCTTCTTCAAGATTTTCTGACACAAACAGGCTAAACATTACATGTGCAACTTTTATATGTGGTTTTCTTGGTTGTTCCATATTTGTTCTTACAGTTTTTACTATAGGAGATAAAAATATTAGCCTTTTTATTAGACAAAAGGCGCTAATTGATGGGGCGATGTTATGCATTCTAAATATTAATTAGCCTGCTCCCTGAAGCTTTCTTGCTATACAATAAGTGAATCTATGTTTCCTTTCTTGTGAACCATTGTCTCTGATTGGTTAAATACACGCTGAGACTTGAGATTGGGCAAAGATTTGTGGACCTCTGGGGCAGACAGAGAGCATCTCGGGTAGAAGAAGAAGTGAAGAATCCAGAGGAGCAGGAAGGAGGACACAAGCCATGGGTTTGAGAAAGAAACCTCCGTCCATGTGGCCTGGAACATTGGCATAGCGTGGAGAAAAACAGCCCAGGGGATGTAGGTATATTACATGGGGTTTTATTCAGGAATAGAATTATGAGCTAGCTTAGATGGGCCAAGATTGCTCAATCCAGGCTAAGGGTTGTTAAAATCCATCAGGTGTCTGTATGCTCATTTATAATGGTGGGTTAAAGATTAACACCATAGACCAATTAATCATAATCCAAATACTGTCAAATAATTTAATTATCATTTTCTACAATCAGTAATGCTAGAAAATGGCTTTTAGTTGTTTCATTGAAAATAATATTCTTAGCTAAAGGCAGGATCTCTGCATAGGACTATGTATCTTTTTTAGACCTGTATCCAATGACTGGACAACCCAAGAACATGTTCAAGACCTCAGCTCCAGACCTAAGCTTCAGAGTGCCTTAGATGGTTTACTGCTTCTGTCATTGGTGTTGCACCACAACTCCACTTCTCTCTATATATCCATTCTTAACCCTTCATCCAGTCTATTCTTTTCCCTGATGCTGATACTGATCCTAGGAGCATTCCACAGCAAACTCTGACTTGCTAAATTCAACCTCATGGTCTGGTTCCCAGGAAATATAGCCTATACTAGCTACTACTAATGAATGAAATATCTATATGATAAACCTATAAGTTTGTGGTAGATGACATCTTCAGTGAATGGTACGAGCTAAAATGGCTGCCAACTGAGGGAAAAAGGTGCTTTGATCTTTACTTGCATATTGCATGGACATTAGTGTCAGATGGCTTCATTCAAAAAAAGTTAAGGATAAATCAGAAACACTTTTAGGAGAAAACATGAAGGCACATTTCATTAATATTTTCCTAAGTTGGATACAACAGGCATTAATGATACTAGATTTTTAGGACTTCTGAACATTGAACATTTCAAAGACGTGAAAAGGAACCCAAGAATGTTGATTCATTTGTGAGGTAGAGGCAAGGATCAGGAATTCAAGTTCCTCCATTGTGTAGCATATTTGAGTTCAGCTTCAGGTACATGAGACTCTCTCTCCAAACAAACAAATAAGCCAAGTCAACAACCATCATCATTAAGGACATAATTGTCCTTTCTGTCTATTCAGCATATCTTTAGATATATCAGGCTGCCTCAGGGGTGGTCTCCTGACCAGATGGCAGATAAGCCCAATTTGATTAACTCTTTTCTGTTTTTAAAGTGGAAGTATGTTTTGGGAACATAGACTGATACACATAGAGCACAGAATATATTCTGATGAGAAGAAAATACCTTTCCCTTAATGGACTTCAACAATGACCCCATACCACAGAAAAGAGAAGAAGTTGGAAATATTTTATATCTTAAGAGGAAACAAAGCCAATTTTGAGGTTAAAAATCTGTTATATGTCAGTATTTTTCTGGGGAGGTCCAACACACACGTTTGCTCACCGCAGACAGGGTGCTAACAGCAGACCAAAGTATGGAAGCCAGCAAAGACCAAAGACCAGTTTGGTGAACCAGTGAGTATTGTTGGGATTACTTACAGGAATATGGGTGAAGGGTTACTTAACAAGAGCTGAACTAACTTAAAGATAGCTGGATCACCAAAGCCCACCCCAGTATGGGTGGCAGCTCACAAATGCTGGGAACACAGGAGCAAACAGCTCTGCCTGCAGGTCGCTCAATAGGGTGGATATGGTGCCAAGTGACCTGGTTTGTCTAAAACTCTTCCAGGCAGTTAAGCTGGTTTCTGCTTCTTCCAGGCACATGGTCTGGCTTCTGTCTTCTTTGCTGCTTGGCTTGCCTGAGAGACACTATCAGCCATCTTTATTGCTTACTCTGAGAGAGGGGGAGGAGTTGTGAATCTGGTCAGTTTCAGGAACTTCCTGAAGCTATTTTGAGTTGTTTACCTTCTGTCTTAAAAAGTTTCCTTGGAGGATGGATTGTTTCACTGTCTGATGAAACGACTACACCACTGCGTTCAAGCTTATTACTGCCCATATAGCTACCTAATAGTTCAAATTCACAGTCAGTGACTCCATTGATTTTAAGCCATGGTGGAGAGGGTATTTTAGAGCAATTTATAGCATGTAGGAAGCAAAGTGGGGAAGCAAAGTTCTTCTGTTTACCTGCAGTACTGTAGACTTTCAACAGGGGGCTTTTAAGGGAGATCCATCCAAACCCTAGTAGCTTGAGCTTACTTTTTATTCTTACTTCAAGACCCTACTTTTCTTCTCTCATTTTCCTACCTTAGGAAATAACTATGCCTTATGCTCAAGAATCTAGAAGAATCTCCATCTCCCACTTCAACTTGCAGAAAAGCCATGCTGTCTATCTTCTTGGCACACTGAGTACCTTTCTCTTATATAAATCTCCTCATATTGTTCATCTTCCTCCACTTTCTTCTCCTCACTCTTCATCTGGGCATTGGAGAGGTACAGCTGGGTTATGCAGGTAGCTATGTGCCCAGGGGAGAAGAAACTGATTTGATGAGCATTCATCTGTGGACTGAAAAATCTGCCTCTATGTTTATAAGGATGCCCTGGTTTTCTTGTGATTGAAAAAACACTGACCATCAACTGCAGTTTAATCAGAGGAAGAATCATAGGGACTGCTGTAAAAGTTGGGATTTGTTGTAAGAAAGTACATGTTTAGCAATCATTTTGACATCTCATTCTGAATCTGAGTTATCAAAGCAAATGATTTGGAAAGAAAAATGGACATAAAATGGAAGATAGCAAGACCAAACTGGAGTGTATTCAGACAAGTTCAGTCATACATCAGCTCCTTCCTATTCCAGGCCACCAGCACTGGTAAGTAATCTGTAGAGCTAGAGTTCCTTTTTATGAACAAACACACATACACTCACACTTCATCTGGTAATCAAAGCTAGAAAAGGAGATCTGGTAGGAGCTGAAGATCCTCCTGGCTGAGGATGCATCAGGTCACCAAAGCCAACTAACATGCCATCTGGCATTTTTGTGAACTATGACAATACAGGACCATCAGCTGAGACCTTCAGAGCACTGAGAAGAAAAAGACAATTGCTCGTATTGCTTTGGTGTCCTGACACAAAATGAGTCTTGTTGCTTGATATCTTGCAAGATAGGAATTTTCACAATACTAAGAGTTTATAAACTGGAGTACAAGTTTATCATCTCTGGTTCCCCATGAGGATGAAAATACTCTATCAATTTCTAAATGTATGGATAACTGGGTGGTGCACTGTGTCCACAAAATCTAGCTGCAGCTTCTTGCACAAGTCCACAATATATAGCAGCATAACATTACATGGAACAAAGGGAAATTAGGAAAAAAAAACAATAACAACAATCCTAGTGACTACATGCTAGCACTCTTCCCTGATTTGAGAAGACAAAACTTCCTGTATGAATCCTTGACTGTCTACTGGACAGACATTTCACAGTACCTTGTGGGTCTTGTCACAAAGCAGTTCTCACCTGTTCCTGTTGTTCTCTATAATCACTTTTTAAATTGAGGCATAGGCCCCCTTAGAGCCAACATCATCTCCCCAGTGCTTTTATCTCCTGCATGTTTGGGGCTCAAGCTTTTGCTTTTCAGTGGTTCAGTTTTATTTTCTGTGAATTTTCATTTGGAGTCAGCATGAAAAATAGTGCAATTAAAAATATACTTAATGCTAGGCTGAAGCTCATTTATTTATTCACTTAGACTTTTCAAGATAATTTTAAAATGTTACCTTTTTTTTTTTAACACAGGCAGGATAGTATGCGACCCTTGTATCCTATGTCATTGATCACTTTATCCAGAATGCAGTGGCTCTGACCAGCAGAGATTCCTTGGGCTCCACTCTGAAGAAGTCATAGTTTCTATGAGGGTTTTATATTTTCTTTTTATAAGTAAGTGAAATCTTTACATTTGAACTAGCTGAAATGAAAAAAAAAAACATATTCATGTCTATGTATTGAAAGAATTCTCGATTGTTATGATTTTATCTTCATAAGCTAAAGTTTAAAAATCAATAATACCCACTTGCTTACAAAATAATCTTACTTAATAAATTGGGAAAGTGAAGAAGTCTACATCCTGGATGTATTTCTATCTGTCACTATAAAGAGAGTTACATATATTACTCCCCAATCATGGAATGATATTAAATCTCCCGACTTTTATTCAGATGTTCACATTTTGGTTCGCTTTGACTGTTTTGGGGTGTGGCCTTTTCTGAATTCCTTCTAGATCACTCCCCATTTGGAGTTGGAGCCAATGTTACAGCCAGTGTTTTGTTCACTTGAGGAAGTCTGTGAATGTGCACTGTCTTACACTGTGAATTGTAAATCTTCTTTCATCAGCCTCATGGTGCCTCTGTTGCTTTCAGATATTTCCTGAGCCACAATGTACCTCACCTGGCATCTATTCTGGATTTCCTGATTTGTTTTTCAAATAAATACAATTAACTCTTGAAATTACACATATTTTTTGCTAGAAATTACACTAAACAAAAGCAAAATGGAGATAAATGAAGAAGAAAACTTTTTTCTTGTAAAGTCCTTTGATTTATAACATGCTCAAACAAACAAAAATTTAAAAAAAATATGTGAGGTATAAACTTGGATTCTTTTGCCATGTTCATTTTCTAAATGCATCATTATATTACACATTAGAAAAGAATAGTAAGTATATACATTGTGTTTATGATGTCTACGTATATAATTTCATACTTTAAATAAAGAGAACTTCTGACTTTACTGTGGAATTGGAAAAAAAAAATCAGTTTTGATGGATTAATTAGCCAGCTTAGAGATTCCTTTTCACAGTGCTGCAGTTTGGATCTGAAATGTCCCCACAGCCCCTGTGATTCAAGTCTAAATAACTTCTTTAGGTTTATAAATATAGAATATGATAGAAATTATTTAGGTTCAGAACTTTATAAACATCAAGATAGATGATTTTTTTCTTCTTCAAGATTGTCTAATACAAATAGGCTAAACATTATGTGCATAAATTTTATATATGGTTTTCTTGATTGTTTCATATTTGTTCTTATTGTTTTTACTGATGAGTTAAAAAATTAGCCTTTTTTTTTAGACAAAAGGAGGGAATTGATGGTGTAGTGTTAAGCATTCTAAATGTTAATTAATTGGTCCTGCTTGCTGTCTGTTACTTACATTGACTCTGATTCGTTAAATAAAATGCCAAGGCCTGAGATTGGGCAAAGACAGAGAAAGATGGGACTTCCTGAGAACAGGAAGCCTATGCCTTAGACAGAGATTAAAGCCTTCCAGCTAGCAGCAGGAAGAAGGAGGCACACACCATGGGTTAGAGAAAAGAGCCTCATTCCACATGGCCAGGAACATCGGCATAGTGTGGAGAATGGCAGTCCAAGGGGACGTGTGTATACATGGAGTCATATTTGGGTAGTAGAATTAAGAGCTAGCTTAGATGGGCTAGGATTGCACAATTCAGGCCAAGGATTGTTAAAATCCTGTGTCTCTGTGTGTGTATTCATTGGGTTAAACATTAACCAATTAACAATAATATAAATACTGGATAAATAATTTAATTAGCCATATTTATTTTTTACACCCCTGTGTTAAGACTAGCAGTTTGTGGGCTCTTGAGAGGTAGAAAGAACATTAAGGGATTGGGTGTGTGGAGAAATTAGGTCACTGGGGCTTGCTTTCTATGGGGTATTGGGATCCTGGCCCTTTCTTCTTTCTTTGCTTCCATAAAGTGAGTAGACCCCTTCACCACATGTTCCCATGAAAGATGGACTGTGTTAGCAGGCTACTATAATAGGGGGCTAAGTGGGATGCTCTCTGTCTTTTCTATTATTGTCAATATCCAGCTTTATTCCATGGTGATCAGATAGAATTCGGGCTGTTATTTTGATTTTCTTGAATCTGTTCAGATCTGTTTTGTGTCTGAATGTGTGGTCAGTTTTGAAAAAAAGTCGCATGAGGTGCTGGTAAAAAGTATATATGTTTTTTGTGATTAGGTGAAATGTTCTGTACATATCTATTTGGTACATTTGGTTTATAACTTCATTTAGCTCTAGAATTTCTCTGTTTAGTTTTTGTCTGGATGACCTATTTATTGGTAAGAGCTGGGTATTGTAGTTTCCAACTATCAGTGTGTGATGGTGAATATATGATTTAAGTTGTATTTGTGTGTCTTTCACAAACTTTGCTGCCCTTGTGTTTGGGGCATAGATATTAATAATGGAAATATCCTCTTAAGGAATTTTTCTTTTGATTAGTATGCAGTGTTCTTCCCTATCTATTCTGATTAGCTTTGGTTTGAAGTATAGTTTGTCAGATATTAAAATGGCTACACTAGATTGTTTCTTAGGTTAATCTTTTTTCAACACTTTGCCTAAGTAATGTCTATCTTTAATGTTGAGGTATGTTTTTTGTATGCAGCAGGATTAATCCTGTGTTTGCATCCATTCCATTAGTCTGTCTCTTTTTGTTTGAAAATCCTTTCAGTTGATGTTGAGAGATATCAATGACCAATAATTGCTGATTCCTGTTATTTTGTTTTTGTTGTTGTTGGAGGTGGGGTGTATGTGTGTGTGTGTGTGTGTGTGTGTGTGTGTGTGTGTGCATGTGTGCTTCCCCTCCCTTGCTTTGATATTTTCTCATCTGGGATTACTTATTTCCTGGATTGTTTTAGATATAGTAAATCTTTTCAGGTTTGAGTATACTTTCTAGCATTTTATAGGGACGGATTTGTAGATATACTTAAATATATTTGCTCTCTTGGAATATCTCATTTTGTCCATCTGAAAATTTTTCCTGGTATAGTATTCTAAGCGGGCATTAGTAGTCTCTTAGAGTCTGCACCATATTTTCCTAGGCCTTTCTGAATTTTAAAGTCTACACTATGAAGTCAGGTATAGTTCTAATAGGTCTCCTTTATATGTTAACTGAACTTTTTCCTTTGCAGCTTTTAATATTATTCCTTCATTCTCTTTGTCTAGAATTTTGATTATTATGTGCTAAGGGGACTTCCTTTTCTGGTCATATCTATTTGGTGTTATGTATGCTCCTTTTACATTGAAAGAGATCTTTTTTTTTTTTTTAGGCTAGGAAAAGTGATTTCATTGAAAGTATTTTTTGAGGCTTTGACTTTTGTTTTTTCTCCTTCCTCTATTCCTATTACTCTTAGATTTGGTTTTTCCAGTTTCCCAGATTTCCTGGATGTTTTGTGCAAGGAGGGTTTTAGATTTAACATTTTCTTTGACTATGTATGCATTTTCCTATTGTGTCTTCCAGGCCTGAGTTTCTGTTTTCCGTATCTTCTATTCTGTTGTTGAAGCTTGCCTCTGTGGTTTCTGTCCAAGTCCTTAAATTTTTCATTCCCATATTTCCCTCAATTTGGACTTTCCTTATTGATCCAATTTCTACTTTCAGGTCTTGAATGG
>CAJQZJ010034368.1:1676592-1688967 GCA_907164525.1 Lophiomys imhausi
AGAGAGAGAGAGAGAGAGAGAGAGAGAGAGAGAGAGAGAAACTATGTCTCTTATCCAAGAGCCCTACATCTCAAGTACAAAGTCTGACCTCAACAGACAAAACAGCATTTACGGCATAGCAGAGCAGTAAGGGACATCATCAACTATCCCCACAGGAAGGGAAGCTGTGCCAAGGGGACATGCAAAGGAAGTTGTGTCTAAACCATGGAAAAGAAGGCTAGAGTAGTTTAGTCCAAATGGCACAAACTAACTGGAACAAAATCACCGCGTATTTCTGGTAAATCCCTTCTAAGATATGTAACCCCTAAGTAAATCTCCTAGCGAGCTGAGCTTCCATTTCACACTCTAAAAATTGAGACGGACAGATGGACACTTGTACAGGCACACTGAGGGTCAGCTGAGTCAAAGTGAGCCCAGTGAATGAAGGGGCCCTGTTAACGCACAATGTTAATTGTGCAGCCGATGTTAAGAGCAGTTTTGCATTGCATTGCTATAATGATTCTGACCTCATGCAGCCGGCATGGAAACTGGAATTAACATTTTGACATTAAGTTAGAAGCCACCGGGATAAGTAGATGTTAAAACCACAGGAATCTGGTCCAGTTTGGTTGAGGATGGTCAACTGTTGTCCCACTTCATGTAGTTAGTGTCACAAGTCTATCCTTGACCCCTACCACCCTGTCTTACCTTTTTCTCCCAAGAGTCTCCCCCTGGGGTCTTGCAAAGGTGTCCTAGTAAGGGCCCTAATGTCGTGCCTCCCTACCCTCTAACCCCCACCCCTACCCCGTCACATCGGTCGGAGCCTTGTCCCTCACGGTGGTGACCCGCTCCTCCGCCCGCGGTCCCCGCAGCTGTCCACGGAAGCCACGGCGCACGCTCGGGGGTGGAGCAGGCGCGTCAGGCTCGGCGGCGGCGGCGGCTGCGGGCGGCGGCGGGACTAGGGGATCGCAGCTGCCTCTGAGCCCGCCACGGGCGCAGCCGTCATCTCGGCAGAGGGCTGTGGGGCGCGTGCGGTAAGGCCTGGCGGCGGGGGCTCCTTGTCTGCGCACTGCGGCGGGACCAAGTGGGGACCCGTAGCGGGCTCGGGAGATGATGCAGAATCTCATGCCCGCGGGCACGGGGCTCCGGCCCGGGGAGGGGAGGCGAAGCAGCGAGGGCCCTGGTGTGCAGTGAGGAGCCTCATCTAGCCCTGCAGCGGTCGCTCTAGAAAGCCCCCGAGCCTTGGAGATAAGGGGCGCGGGAGCCTGACTGTTATTGGCCAGCACTGTTCCAGGAGGAGAGGGACTGCGAGCCAAGGGGGACAGCCCTACTGCGGTGCTGGGACTCTCCTCCCACGGGTGGTGGTGGCTGAGGGTGAAGGACCTAGTGATGTGCCCTTTGGGCCTGCTTTGGGGTGTAGAGGATAAATATGTGGTAAGCCTGGGAGGGGAGGGGGGAGCAAACAGGACATTGGCACTGAAGATACAAGAGTGGGATAGGAATTGGGTGTTTGGGTCTCAGGTTTCAGAAAACAATTTTACGGTCTGAAAATGAAGCACACAGAAGAGGTTTTAACTATTCTGCTCTTAGTAAATGCTTGATGGTTTGCTTTTTGTATATTGTACTCTGGCAAGGATAGTCTCTTCTGGGCATAAGCAGTGATGTTAATATGTAGGTAGGAACATTATCTGAAGCACATTTGCAGTGTTGTTACGTTACTATTACCCATAATTATCTTTTTGATGATGAGTGTTACATGAGTTCCCACAAGAATGGAAAAAAACTTAACAAGCTGACTTACATTAATGCACACATTCTCAGGGTGAAAAGTAGAATGGATATTTAATGATATACGAAAAAGTAATGAGTTTAGAATGTTCAATTCCTTCATGCTAATCTTCCTTTATCTCTGTCAGTTGCTCAATACTTTGAATTAAATACGTTATTTGTTTTTGAAAAAAGATGCATACAAAAATTCAGACAATGTAGATTTTAAAATTTTACATCAAATGTACTAGCCAGAGAGAACCATTTTAACAGTGTGTTAAGCATCCTTACAGGTATCTGGCTGAACCGGTTTTGGAATACTCTCCAATTTAATACCAAATTTTAATTTCATATAACCCCAGGGTTAGAAATTGTTCAGTCTCCAATTTCTTCTTACTGGAACCTTATCTTCTCTGTATGTTTATTTGAATGGGTGTTTACCAGGACTTTAAAGAGGCTTTGCTTCTATATAAAGGAAACTTAGATGTCCAGCAATGTAGGATTTGAGATACAAACAGTTTCCTCTTGGGTAGCATTGGGAAAGCTCCTTAAGGAGAAGTCACAGGCTTGTCACATGCTTCTTAAGTGTGAACATCTTTTTTTTTCTCTTGTAGGTTGAACTGCTGAAAATTCCATTGTCAAGATGAAGTTTTCTTTGGCAATCTCCTTTTTTATTTTAATGTCCTTGTGGTTTGAAGAAGCTTATTCTAAAGAAAAGTCTTCCAAGAAAGGGAAGGGGAAAAAGAAGCAGTATCTGTGCCCATCGTACGTTCCTGTCTCATATCCTTCTGCAGAGCAATGTTGCTGCTTCAGTTAGGAAACCAGACTGATTATTAAAATGCCTGCCCACAACACTTTTCACATCCAGTCATGCACCCATCCTACTAGCAGACATCAGAGTAGACAGAGGTTTGGAATTCGATGGTCCCTTCCATGTGGTGAAGGAGGCTTTGTTCATACATATTTGCATATCATTTACAAAAGCAAAACAAATTATTATAGCTTTCTTGTGCTAGATGTGAACCTTTAATTGGGTACTATGAGCCCATGTTTTGAGCAACCAGGTAAAAAAAGTAGACTTAAAAATAATCTGAAAAAAATATTCATGAATAACCAGATAAACTATGATCTTGAGGTCTAGTATATTTACATTGGTGCACACAATGGAAGTAAGTTTGCATGGTACATAACATTTCTTTTTAAGTATTTCTTTGTAAAGGACTTACAAAAAGAATTTACTGTACCCGTCAAAAAGTGTGTGATAAAATATAGATTTACATATAAAAGCAAAATCCAGCTACAGTCTCCCAAAAGTCAAAGCTTATAGGCCTGGGATCTTTTCTGAGAAGGGCTAATATTACTGGTTAATAAAAACTGAAAATACCCAGCAGATAAACACTATATAATGACTTCTACATATTATAATGTGTTTTTAGGTAATAATACAGCACATGTACTTACTTTGTTGTTATAGGCCATTTTTTTTTCAGTTAGATTGTTGAGAAGTCATATTGACCACAGATAATGTTTTATTACAGCATCACAATTTACAGGTGAGCCACTGAAGTTTTATAGATATATCTAGGAAACATAAAGTGTCCTTTTCCTCTTGTAAGTCAAGGATGTTAGACATAATATATTGCTGCTGATACTTGTACAGATGTGAAAACTAAAAGTCTGAAGGCAGTGTCATGGAGATTAACATCTAGCTTTAAATAAGTTTCATGTCATGTCCAGAGGCATCTCCTAATTTTACCACTCACTACCTATTTAGTCAAATGCAGGATAACCTTGAATTATGTGCATGTACCTACTTGGCCTCTGCCCCCTTGGGTATCTGCTGAGGGGTAAGGGGCAGGCTCAGGCCTCCCCACCACTTGCTGACTACTCAGGGTTAATGATTTTTGTGTCCTAATCAGGAAACCAGGCCTTGAGGGAGTTAGATGATATTGGACCTTCTTCTCGTCATGTGAAAGACACATTTTCAAATTCTAAATATTTTTGTTTATACAAGCTGGTATATGCCTTGTAGTCTTGATGGTTGTGTGTGGTGGGGGTGGGGGTCAGGGTATCTTGGACCAGTCATGGTTTTTTTTCCAAGTAAGTAATGTTCTGGTTAATACCTCTCCATGTAGTACTACCTCTGCTGTACATACCGCATCAAAAGTCACATTATTTAAAGCTTACAAGTCTTGTTTCCTCCATTTACCTTAAAATAGTATCTTGAGGACACTTGTTCCTTTTTCACTACTACATTATTAAATTGCCCCACATATATCAAAGGTCTATATATATGGTGTCCATAGCTATTTAAGACAGATTATTTTTAAGTAGAGCAAAACGATTAAGTTTGTCTTGGAGAATGTGAAAATTATCAGGTTTCAGAAGGTGCCATCTATGCCTGTTAACTCCTTGTCACATACTTCACACATAGTGAGTTGAAAATTGATCCTTGCTAGTTTCTACCATAGTCTTAAATTTCTTTTCCTTCTACGAGGCTAAGCAAAATTTGATTGATTATCAAACATCTAGTTTATCACTGTGTAACTAGGACAAGACAAGACTCAACCGGTAAAGATGTGTTCTGTTGAGCTTAAGACCTGAGTTTGGTCCCTGGAACCCATATGGTGAAAAGAGAGAACCAATTTCCAAAGGTGTCCCCTGATATCTACATGCATGCTGTGACACATGTGCTTACACACATGAATATTAAAATAAATACATAAATACATGCATAAGTAAGTATATTACAAGTAAATGTGCCCTGGTGAATTATAGTTAGATATTTTGAGGTGGAATTTTTTAAATATAAATACATATCCATTGACATAGGGATATAATTCTATAATCGCAGCACCTGGCAGGATTGGGAACCCAAAGCCGTCCTGGTTTGCACAGTCAGACCTAGCCTAAAAGACAAAACTAAAGTAGAATAAACACAAATCTGACTTAAGACTTAAAGAATTCAGAAGTAATTTCTCTGGATGGAATTTGGTTATTATATGAGCATTCTCTCAGAACTCAGGCTAGAATCTCAGCCATAGTAATGTGTTGCAAAATTATCTATATGGTTATTTGTAGTTTAGAAATTTAAACTATTTATTTTGTGAAGATTTATTAGGTGTCTTGATTAGCAGAGATAGAGTTAGAAATTTCAGAAACTAGACTAGAAAATGAATACTTCTTAATATCGTGAGATTTTTGCCTGGTGAACTTTTGTTTATTTAAACACTTTAGGAGTGGCATTGATAAGCAATGGGAGCAATGCGAGACTATATTTGTAGTGAGCAGGAGTTAAATATTTCTGTTTTTCCACTAGAACAGTGAGATTTCTTTCTCCATTATGAGTGAGAATACACATTTTAAAATGCATGAGAGGAGTTGGGGAGATGGTTTTCTATTCCACTGGTGAGATTTCACAGCTGAGTTCCCTCACTGTTACTTCCCAGGTCTTCATGTCTACTTCAGAGCTGGGTAGAGAGTGACACCCTACATCCTGACTGTCCCATTATGTTCCAATTTCAAGTCCACCTGGCAAAGTTTGCAGTCATCACTCCTCTACTCCACTCCTAACACAGTGCCCCTTTGCCAGAAAATGACCACAACACCTCCTTTTCAATCCTAGGATCACTCTTTTCTATTTTATTTTATTTTATTATGTTTATTTATTACTTCCATTTACATCTCCATCACAGTCCTCTCCCTCCACTCTTCCTGGGCCCATCCTCTCACCCTCCCACCTTCTCCCCCTTTTCCTACCTATGCCTCTCCTCTCCTGTGTGGAGTGTCCCTACACATCATCCCCACTCAGTTCAGCAGCCATATGAGGGCTGAGAGCTTCCTCTTGCACTGGGAGCCTATATGGTAGCTCCACTAGGGCAAAGTGTTCCACTAACAGGTAACAAAGTCTATGTTCCTGTTGACCTACCATTTCTATTTTAGCATCTCAAATTCAGCAGCTATGATGGCTCGGCAGCCCATCTTTACCACTTCTTGGGTGCCTTAATTTTCACTTCTTACAGACATCATTTGAATTATCTTCCATACAATCTGCAATATAACTTATTTTAATCTCCCCCCCCACCCCACTTGCCCATTTCTGCTCCACACTGACTCTAGAGGTGTTTTGTTTGTTTGTCTGTCTCAGATCTTGGTTCTAATTAGGTCATTCCAAGAGTAAGTCATCCTGTAGGAACTCCATAGCTTTCTGGATATGGCTGACATTTCTTGTCTCTACACAGAAGACCCTTGGTGGCGAGAGTCCAACATCTTCATCTCTTTCCTCTCCATCCCAGTCTGAGGACTGAGCAGTGCACATTTGCTCTTTGCCATCTCTGCCAGTGTTCTTCTGAATAGCTAAAGCTCCAGTGCTCCCCCTCTGTCTCACTTACCTTGATGCTCTTGCTCTGGAAATCCATAGCAGCAACTATCACTTCCTCACTGTTTACTCTCAGTCTCCATGCCTAGACCTTTACAAACACTACTCCACATATCGTTGTCAGCATTTTAAAATGATAATCCCATATGAAACTTCCAGGGAGATGAAAATCAGCCAAAACCTAAAACTATTACCTCCACTGAGCAGTGTGTGTGTGTGTGTGTGTGTGTGTGTGTGTGTGTGTGTGTGTGTGTGTGTGCGTGTGTGTGTGTGTGTGTGCGTGCGTGTGTGTGTGTGCGTGTGTGTGTGTGTGTGTGTGTGTGTGTAGGCTGTCACTATGCTGTTGGGAGGAATCCCAGGCTGTTTCCTCATTTTGACAGTCTTATTTCGATGATCACATCCTCCATTTCCACAGCTCTCGACTTGACTCCCATGTTCATAATTCTTCCTAGAGATTATCATTTATAACTGTGCTTCTTCAGCTCTTTGTAAACTCGTGAGAAAACAATGCCTTACTTGACTCATTACCAGAGAACAATAAAATGCCTGGTACAAAATATACATCAGGTGAAAAATTTTTTATTATGTGAAGGGAAACCTAAATTCATTTTTCTGCTTCTTACTGCCTGTATTATATATGGATTTTCCACCGATTGATGGCCTCAGCATATAGACAACTAACTATACTCACAACTAGGCTAATGAGTGGAACATTTTCACCCTGGATTATGTTTGACTGTGGTGAAATTTTGACTTCATCATATTGAACATTTTATCAGTGATTAAAAAAAAGTGTTAAAAAAAACCAAACTCATACAAACTGAAATTTGTAAAATTGGAAATTGTAATGTGACATAGAATTGGGATCCAGTATAGCCCTGAATTAAAAGACTAAGACTCAGAACATAAGAATTGCATATTGAATATCATACATGGAACATATATATTCATATATATATGTATATATGTATACATGCGCATACACACACACACACATATGACAGGGCAGGTGAAGGAGGCCTATCTTTCAGGAGGACAGGAACCAACCAACAGGGGCAGGGGAATGAGAAGGTATGAGTGAAGCACAATGATACACAAATAGGAAAATGTCACAATGAAAGCCATTTATCTTTTTATGATAACACCAAAATAAAAATAAAATGATGGACAAAGGCCTAATGAGGTAGGAAAATAAGTTCCCCTTTGGTTCAGCTACTATCTGTGCATGTACGGGTTAGACAGACTATTTGGAAAATGTTTGATGACATCATCATGATACATATATGTATAGTGTTTTACTTAGATACTTAAAGCAAAATTTATGGGGATCTCTGCACTGTTCTACTCAATATTTCCAGGACAAGTAAATGATAGTAGAAGCAATTAAGATTTCTTTTGTACTAGGAAGTATAAAAAGAACTGAAGTAATTGAAGGTTGTTTTCAAATTTGAAAATCTGTGATGTAAATAAGAAACTAGACTTTATGGCTTGGCATCAGATTAAAGTCAGGGTAGTGAATTGAAGCTATAGGGAGTGAGACGTTTGGCTTCAACTTAAGAAGTTTCTACTGGAGACCAGATGAAATATAATTGACTGGAGCAGGGATGGGGATGGTATTGCCATTTAGAACCACTCTGGCATGGGAAATTTGTTTGGCAGGCCTATGCAAGGGGATTTGAATGTGAATAATTAGGTAGACAATATATTGGTGTTTACAGCCATTTCAATTTGTGAGATATTTTTAAAATTTTGTAACTCTGACAGTATATTTTATTATCTAATAAAATATAGGAAATTGAGTCATCATTCTACAAATTTGAATGTTATCTTCCTCCAGTTAGATAGATATGTCTTTATTTTTGATGGATTGATTTGGAAAGTTCTAGTATATAAAATGAATAAGACTTGATCTTGAATTCAAAGACCTTCATTGACATAATTTCCATTTAGGCCAGGCTTGATCATGCCTTTAATCCTCATACTCAGGACCAGGCAGAAGGATCTCTGTGAGTTCCTGACCAGCCTATCTACAGAGAGTTCTAATTCTGACAGAAACACACAGAAAGATCCTCCTTGTCTCAAACCCAAACCCAACAAGAAAATGAAATCAAATGCAGAAAGAAAACACTGTAATTTCCCTCTGAATTTCATAAATAGTCAGTTTTATTTAAATGTCCTTTAAACTCAGAAAAATCTCCTTTCTGACATAATCCAGTAAGAAAAGATAAGTAAGTCCATCACATTTCTCAAGAAATGACTCGAGGATGACAACTCTAAATGACCATCACTTCCATAGTCAGAAGGCACATGAATGTGGGTTCGTAATTGCATATTCTAGAAACTAGAGCAAGCTGATATATACTTAATAATCCCATCACTTCCATAGTCAGAAGGCACATGAATGTGGGTTCGTAATTGCATATTCTAGAAACTAGAGCAAGCTGATATATACTTAATAATCCCAAGAATCACAAAAAAATACAATTTTACAAACACAGAGGTGCATTGATTTCCACCTCAATTTTCACTCAGGAGACATAGTGACTCCTTTTCATTGAGCTTGTCTGGCAGTGTCCTGGTACACATTACTATTTTTGCCATTTCTGAGCTACTGGTGGTCATTGTTATGTAGAGGACTCTGCATTTCAAACATCTGCAGTGGATAGTCATACATGGAACTTGTGTGTTTTTGAAGTACCTTAGAGAACTGTCTCGAACACGATGTGTGTACCAAAGACAGGCAGACAGTCTGGCACGTTTTTAAATGAATGATTTATTGTCCATACATTTAAAAAATGTGGGACAACTCACAGCAACAACAGCAAAAAATCTAATAACTCAAATATCTAATTCTAAATGACATCATCAGTATCTATCTGGATGCAGAGTTCACTCACAGACAGTGGGTAAAGGCAGCAAGAAGTGAACTGAAAAGCAGATTGCCAACTGCACAGGAAGCCACCATGCCACGTCCACTGGTGGGGAAGGACAGTGAGTGGGTGTTGGCTTTGCAGCAGGTTCTTGAGAACTGTATTCTTCAAGAGCACTGGATGCTAAATAATCATGGCACCAGTTGTGCTTGCTGAGGTCAGTCAGGGCACTGGATGTTCAGTGGTCACCAAGGTCAGAGCAGGAGATCTTGGTGGGAGATGTGATCACTGGAAGGGCCCCTTGTTGCTGGAGTACATGGCTCATCCATGTCGAGGTGTTTTGGAGCCCAGCATCCACTGAGCTGCTTGGTGCCTGGGTTTTTTTTTTTTTTGCAGCTTCTGAGCCTCATCTTGTCCTCTCAAGCCTTCTAGCCTGTGCACATAATCGGCATAGGCTGCCCGCTCCCAGGGCATTGTTGGGTACACTCAGGTGCTCACTTCTGTTATCAGAGAGTTCTGGTATCAAGACCCTGAACAAGAGTGCCACCATCTTGTGAAACACTGAGTTTTGTTTTCAGAGTTTTGATCGAGGTGTTTTCTACAAAATATTTTCTTCCTTTTCTAGCCCATAGTATGTCTGAGGAACTTCACAGGAAGCTTTTAGTGATTCAAGTAGCTCTTGTACAGGTGTATGATCATGTGCGCTATATTTACCCTATCCTCTCATTAGTGTTCTCAAAACCTTGACACTTCAGTGTTAAAATCATGACATAAGTAACTCAGATTTTCTCCTGGTTTTGTGTGCTCACACACTGGAAAAAATAAGAGTTCTATAAACTTGTACATAACCTAATTTATTATGTATAAATATAAGTGCACTTGATATCTTCTCTGAGAATTTTCTCTTTCAACATTTAATGCTAGAATATATGCACTTCAGTTTTATATATTGGAGAGAGATAAAATTACAATGAAAAACTAAGACCATTGTGTTTAGGCAAATTATTATGATAGTCATTATTCATTTTATCTAGTTTTCACTACAGACTGGAGGGATCTTTACTGAGTTTCAGTTTCATGCTTCCTTGCTGAAATGTTCAAGATGAAAACGTTGGCCAAAGACGAGAGGCTGATTGAAAGAGATATGGCTAATTTAAAAAGTGGATACATATGGAAATTACCTGTATTGTCATCATTGTGTACTTGCAACAGTTTTTTTTTTTTTCCTTGAGAGTTTGGTAATGTATTTTAGTACTATCTACTTTGCAGTTTCTCCTGGCTGGCATACTGTTATTTTGCAATCACTTAAATTAATGATCTCGCCTTTCCAAATAATTCTTCAGTTTTTAAATTGGCATCCCCATTAGTCAAGTTAGTCAGGCATGAAACTGAAATGGATCCTGCTTCTTTCCTTAGAGATGATCTGTCTCCTCTATCATCATATTCAGGTTTCCTTGCACCATCCTTGACAACAGATCTGTTACGGTCTTTTCTCAGTCACCTTATTGCTATACATCTTAGCATAGTGTTTTCATTTTCTTCTTGCTAGTCTTACTACAGTCAGTAACCCACAATTTCTTGTTCTTACTCAATAATTCAGCACATTCCTTTAACCCTAGATTTCCAGGGGCTCTCGAATTTATGTTCCAGACTTTGGATGTAGCTACAATCTTGTTTAGGAAAAATTGATCTGTTCCCTTTCTTAACTCTTTTATGCTATTATTTATTTACTTATTACATATAGAAACATAACATTATGTTTATCCAGATTTTATCAGTTCTACAGGACTTAGCTGAGTAAATATTGCCCTGTTGTAACAGAATTTTAAATAGAAGTTTTTTCAACTGGAAGTGTGAGTTTGTGAAGTAACAGCATTCTGTAGAACTGTGACTAGTTAATGTCTTGGAAATTTATTGAAATTCAGCAAATACAACCAAATTAAAGTATCACTTGGCTATTAATAGCATTTAAATTTATTTTCATAAGCCCGTGATTAGGGCTGATGTTGAACTGCTTTCTCTCCCAGAATCCTTTTTCTTTCACATCATATATTTTGGCAGTTGATTATGTTGAATCCTTCATATGATGAGGTCTTTTTCTTTTTAGTTAAATAGTGTGTGTATTAACAATCTACATTGCAAACAGCTGACACAAGGTGGCCATATGTAGTTTTCAGAACATTGACTATTTCAAAGCTTTGTTCCTAAGAGCTCCATTTATGCTTGATAATGCAATTGAATCAAATAAGTAAGTAATTACATAGAGAAATCAGCGTTAATCTTTTGACATGTCCACAGTTTAAGGACAGTGCATTTAGAAGTGATATTGGTAAGATGAATTCACTTTGCACATGTCACAAATTCTGGACAAGAGATTGAGTCATAGCAAGAAGAACAAGGAACATACTGAAGAGCAGCAAGCTAATCCATTTGGGTTTCAATTTTCTCATAAATATAGTGAAAAAATTTGGTCTTATTCAATCATACACCTACTGAGAGGTATTCATTTAAGGCAATGTGGTCTCTTATGTTATGATTTTTTTATGATTGTTTTGTAACCTTCTTATTCAGGGTTAACTTAGGTTCTTTTTCAATTTGTTTCTTAGCTTTGAAGTAGTGAAGTGAGAAAAAAAAAAGCCTACACAAATTTCAGTTTTTTAATCAAATGAATTAGAAATGGGCCCAGTTTTAGATTTGACATATCAAAATGTAGATATTTAAAAGTACAATAATGCTTGTGGGATTTGAATTGTTTATGTTATCAGCTTCTATTTTCACAAATTAAGGTAACTGACTTTCAGAAATGTGTCCTCTTCTTTTGCAAGTAAATAGTTTCTTTAATGTAGCAAAGAGTTGTGTTTGCACAAATCTCCCATGTTGCTATGCTAACCCTTAAAAGAAACAATTGGCCACACTGTTATAGTTTATGGAACTTGACACAGAGAATTCAGAGAGCAAGTTATCTAAGTTTATGCACATTGCATATGCATTGTCCCTCTGAGAAACGAGGAGCATATGAAATGGAATTTCTAGACCCTTCATTGGTATAACAGTGCACTATGTAGTAAGTTGCTAGTAGAACATGTTGAATAACAAATAAGCTGACGTTTGTTGACGCTTCTTTGTTGGCATGTCCTTTATTGATTCCTCTCATTTGAGGATCTGCTGATCTGTTCTGGGCTGTGCTATCTGTGTGGCAGCACCTCTAGTGCCTCACCCAGCCTCCTTCTCACTGTTTCTCATGTTCTCCTCCAGCTTTTTAGCCTTTCCTCCCATGTGACTGAGTTCCAGCATTCTTCTTCTTCTTCTTCTTCTTCTTCTTCTTCTTCTTCTTCTCCTCCTCCTCCTCCTCCTCCTCCTCCTCCTCCTCCTCCTCCTCCT
>CAJQZJ010034368.1:1694592-1705474 GCA_907164525.1 Lophiomys imhausi
CTTACCTGGTTTCTTCTTTCTTTCAACTGATGTCCTCTAGCAGCTTATCTGGTTTCTTCTTTTATTCAACTGATGTCCTTTTGCACTTTGTCCAGTTTCTTCTTTTTTTCCAACTGGTCTCTTCTTGTAGTTTTTCTGGTTTCTTCCTTTTTTCCAACTTCCTCTCTTAGCTTTTCCTGGTTTCCTTCTTTTTTTCCAACTGCCTTCCTTTTGCAGTTTGTCCAGTTTTTTTTTTTTTTAGCCACTCCCTTTCAACAGGGCAGTTCTTAGAACTATGGTCTCAACTGCGCTCTGTCCATTTTTGCAACTAAAGGGGCACCAAGCTTTGTGTATTTTCAAATACCAAGCTGAACTGCATAATAAATTACTAGACAGACCTAACTTCCACCACATGAGCTCTTCTCTGCTTCTTGCCATGCTTGGCCCTCTTGCTCTTGGACCACAAAACCTGAGAAATAAGAGGACTACTTTCTTTTGTAAAGAATTTAACCTCAGCTATGATTATGATAGCTGAATACATTAATACAATTAACTATATTTCATTTAAAATAAATATTAGCATTGATATTAATATAAATTATGTATTTAGCATAAAAGACCATGGTATTTTCTATTAGAGATACCATGGAGGGCAGTTAAAAGTTATATAAAAAATAAATAAAAGTTGGAGTGTTAGGTGGGCTAAAGCCCTGAGGACCATGAAAAAATAGATCTCATCCTGTGCATAGCAATGTTAGGAATCATAACTATTCTGCAAACAAGGAAGGGAAGCATGGCTTGGTGACCTTAGCTCAGAATCTTCTCCTCAGACTTTGTTAGGGCTGAGGAGATCCAGGGAGACAATGTTTGAAGAAGCCCCAAGTGTTGCTGCATCTCCACACTGTGCCCATGGAGTTATAAGGAAAGTGCATTCCCTTTTGTATGACACAGTGAGAGAAACACGGAGGAAGAATGGTGCCTGCCCCGGGTGTTTTGGCACTTGTGGGAGACTGCTATCAATTCTTGCTGAAAACCCAGAGGCAGCTGTGCCTGAGACCTGGAGGCCATGGAACAGAGGTGCAGACTGTGTGGGACAGAGATGAATTTCTGCTGGAAAAGGGAATACTGAGTATTTACTGTTACTCAGATGTGGATTACAGGAGGGAAAAGAGAGTGAAAGATCTGGAATACAATGTGGGGGGAGTTTAGAGAAGGAAGCAAAAGCATTTTCCACAAGAACCTAGGAGGGGGCTGGAGTCCAACAGTGCCAATGTGAGTGTGGACCTGGGACAGGCAGGAGCCGAAGCTGGAGAACAGCCAGAGCCCTTTCTTAAGCAGTAGATACAGAGGAATTGCTGTGAGCTTGATGTCAGCCTGGGCTTTACAGTAGGATCATGCTACAACAAAACAAACAAACAAGCAAACAAACAGAATTTTCAAAGAGAGCATCTGAGAAAGTCACAAAGAAAGTATAGATTAGCAGGTGAGAGGCTAGCAAACCCAGCCATGTCAGGGGCAACGCTCTTCGGTGCCTCTTTGTCTCAGGGCCTGGTTTGGGGGCAGAGGAGGGTTGGAGCTTTTCACCAAGCATCCAGTTTTGTTACCAGGAACAGACATGTTCCATGTGTAGTGACAACTCTGAGTGGTAGAAAGTGCCAGAAGGGAGTTTTCATACTCTGAAGGTAACTGAAAAAGAAAACATCAGAAAAGTTGCTGGACATTTCATTATGTATGCTAGCAAGTGCTAACCCACAAAGCTAGTAGGATATGGTGAGGAGGGATAGAATTTTTTTTTAAGGAACCCTGTAGATTTTATTTTATCCAATCTAAGGTGACAGTTAATTCTAAGCAGCTATTCATAGACAGAGAAGGGGCTATCTTTTTTTTTTTTTTTTTTTTTTTTTTTTTGTACTGAAAGGAGGTAAGTAATCCAGTATTCAGAATAACATCTGTATTTGTTACCCCTGACCTGTACTGCCATTTGTTCATTATAGTTCACATAATTCTTCAGGGCTATAATGAAGATAGTAATTCAAAAGAAATCATTTTCTTGTCTCTGGTAACAAATTATTTGCACATAGGGTCTGACATAAGGAAAAGTGACAAAATCATGATAACAGAACCAGGTTAGGTGGTAGGGGTGGCCTTGGGCTTCTCCACTAAGTTCCTGACAGGAACAAAGCCCTTTTATCTGAATGATTTGTGGTGTCCCTGGAGTGACTTACTCAAAGAGCTTTGAAGTTTAAATTACTCATTTCTCATTTCTCTTCTTTACTTTTTTAAAAAATAGGCTTGGAGTGGCAAAGAAAACATTTCCTTTCCTAAGTCGGCCTCATCAATTTTTAGAGAACAGTGGAATTAAAGTAAGGATTTGGGGGAAAGACGGTACATGGATATACAGCATGTATTTGTATGAGAAGGGAAATACTCAGCATATTTGCTTAAATAAATCATATGTTCATGACTTTCTTGTAGTTGAGAGTAAATTGTGAATGTCGATCATTTCCAAACAGTTGCTGTTTTCTTTTCCTTTCCACATGACCTAAAATAGAGCCCTGGGACCTGGTCATCACAAGCATCATCACTAATCTAGGTTCTTTATTTATTATGTCACCATTCATTGCAGAGACAGGCCTTTGGTGATTGGTTTCCTGCAGCTATCGTCTCTGTTCACAGAGAAGCTCACAGAGGCAGGTACTACTGTGTGCATCAGGTGTAAGTCAACCCAACTGTCCATCCAACCAGGCTTGCTTAACCCCCAGAAAGAGCTGCTTATACTGATTTTCTATTTTTCCCTTTTCCTTTTCTCCCATCCTCTCCTTCCTTCCCCTCTCCTCTTTCCCCTTCCATTCTTCTCTTTTCTCCTCTCCTCTCCTTTTCCCTACACAGAGATGGACAATGTTCACAATGAGAGTCTTTAGAGCACTCAGTCCATTCTTTATCTCCTTGTAGTTGAAACAAGCGCTACTAAGCAGACTGTCATCTTGGCTCTTTCTCTCAAGTGTCGGCATGGCAAGCCGGTCACCATTTCTGATTTCTGGCTTATTTACTTTGCTTCTTTCCTGGCAGAAGAGAGAGCAATTGTACCTTTGCTGTACAGTTAGGAAATCTCAGAATGATATGTTGTATGACCCCATATAGCAGGATAGATAATCACGTGCAGTTGAAAAAAATACCTGTTACCTAGCCTAAGAATTGAATGTTGACATTCTTTTAACTTTTCTTGTTGTACAATGCACGTTGCATATATATTACAAATATTTGCCTGCAAATTATGATTGGGGACTCTTGCTTCCTTCAAAGCTGTATTTGTATTCTATGTGTTTGGGCACTATCTCTGTGTGTGTATCTATGGGCACCTGTACATGCAGATTCCAAGAGATTGAAACTGGAGTTACAAATGATTATGAGCCACCATATGAGTACTGGGAATGAAACCTGAGTCCTCTGGTAGAGCAGCCAGTGCCATCTCTCCAGTTTCAGACTTTGATGGACTGTACAGTTTGGTGCCAAATTTGTTTGATTAATCTTTTCACTGTTTTAAAGACTGGTTATGGTATTCTGCAAAGTATACATAGAGTTATAGTACAGTTCAATGACATTGAAGTGTGTAGAAGTCCTATTTTCTGGAAATTCTCTTATCCCCATCTACCGTCTCACCATTGGAGTGCTGATGTTACAGATACGTGCTTTTGCACCTGACTTTACTTGAGTTCTGGTGATTTTAACTCAGGTCTTTGTGCTTGTTCAACATGTTTTCCTCTGAGCCATCTCCCCAGGCCTGCGTCTTTACTTTGTTAACACTGCCATTTGATGAGCAGATGGACTCATTTTTATAAATTCTTTTCTGTGTCTAATCTCCAGAGATAGGATTTTACAGTTTTATAGAGTTTGGAGCAATGTGATATGTGTGTACAAAGGACAGAGAGTCTGAAAATGAGTAAATATTTCATTGAGTTTCTGTCTTGGGAACTTCTCTTCTGGTTATGCTGAAGTAGATTATAAGTTACTGTAAGCAGTAAGTGCCGTGTTGAGCTGTAGAGAGTGAGAACTAAACCTCTCTAACAGCAATTCAATGCCCCTTAGCCTACTTCTTTTCATTTCTCCACCCTGAGGCCCTCTCAGGTTTTACAGTCCATTATTCCATTGCTTGCTCCAATAAGACCTTCTGTTCAGGTTTTATAAATGAGTGAGATAATGTGCTACTACTGCTCTTTGTATACCTGGGATATGTCACATAACACTGTGATCTCCAGTTTCATCCAAACTACTGCAGGGGAAAGGAATTCACTCTTTCCTTATAGGTGAATATTATAGATATTACAATGTGCATATTATATACATGCTTGCTATTTTACTCTTCCATTGACAGTTACCTTGATGGATTCTGGACCTTGAGTGTTGTATATAGTACAGCAGTACAGATGAGGCTGCCAGTATCTTTTTGATAAAGTGAGTTTATTTCATATATGTATATATACATATATAAACTACTGAACCATATGATAAATATATTTTTATTTCTTAAAAGAATTTCTAAACACTTTTTCATATTGTCTATACTGGCATCTTTGCAACACTGAGTTCTCTGTTAACTATGTTCTTGTAAGCATTCAGTATATTGTCTTTTTAATAATATCCACTGAAGAGCTTATTTTTAACAAAGGCTGATTTATTATTGTTTCTTTCACCATTGATGCATTTTCAGTCTGCACAGTATTTTCCTCTACTCTCAGGTCAGGAGGATCCATCTGTTTTGGTTTAGTTCTCTAGGAGCTTTGTTGTCCATGACACACATTTGCTCTGAGATCTTTCCTCTCCTGCTTTGAGTCATGTAGCCTGAGCTTTTGGTGCCTGTCTGTGAAATCATTGCCAAGAGCACTGTCATGAGGACTTTCTCCTCTGCTTTCTTTTGAAGTTTAAAATTTTATGGTTAAGCCCTTAATGAATTTTGAGTTGATTTTTCTGCGAGCCAGAAGATAAACACCAGTTTCTTTCTTTTTCCTCATAGATGTCTGGCTTTGCTGTCACCCTTTGTTAAATGCAATGTTTTCTGTTCATTGCGCATTCTTCTTGGCTGACTTACTGAAGATCAGTTAGCCATGTATGCTCAATTTATTTCTGTTTCTCTTCAGTTGGGTTGGCCTATTAACTATTGAAATTTTGGTATATGTTTTATGAGAATACCAAATAGAGAAGGTTCAGATTGGTATATATCAAATTATGGAAGGTTTCAAAAAGAGATGCATCTTGTAAAATGTATATGAAATATGAAATATTCTTTGAAGAGAACAGGACCTTAAAGTATAAAAAAGCAGCTATTAGTCAGAATGCAGATTTACGTACTATGGCTAATAACAGTGAAAATTAGCCACCTCATATAGGCTGTCTTCATGCACTTGTACATAATCGATTAACCAATTAATACACCTTTTGTTCTGTAATGTATTTTGAATTAGGAAATGTTATATGCTTTCTTAACATATGATCTTTCTAATAGATGTTTGATCATTTTTTTGTTTATGAAGTTAAATCTTAATTGCTAACTACATTGTATTGATAGTTACTTAGATTTATAAAGCACATCTTTGGGTATGCTTTTGGTCTCAAAGTTTTTGGAGCGGTGTCATTAAGTGAGGCTTCTATACCATGAAATGGACAACACCATGCTGTAGACCAGAAATCTTGATGGAATAATTGGCAAGACAGAGGAAGGAAAAGGGTGATTGCAACATGTCCTCTCTCTTCTTTCTAGATAGCTCTATATACTCCACCCTGTGGTCTTATGAAACTATGAACATATATCAATCTTTCTTTCCTAAACTTCATTTTTTAGCTGTTTGCCCCAGCATCAGAGTCTTTGTTAGTTCTTAGGGATTCTTGAATTGTTTGAGTTTTATTCATATAATTTTCATCAGGTTTTGACTTCTTTGTTTCTTTGTCTTAGAGATACGGTCTCATTAGTCCATGCTGTCCATCTATGTAGCCAAGAATGACCCTGGATTTTAAATCCTCCTGCCTTCATCTCCCAAGTTTGAGAATTAAGGATATTATGCAAGCCACCATGTACTGTTTATGCAGTGCTGGAAATTGAACCCAAGGGTCTCGTGTATGCTGGGACAACACTGTCAACTGAGCTACTACCCAAGACTCTATCATTAGGATTTTAATAGGCGATTACTTTTCATATTACATCTATGAATAGTATGGACATCTAATCCATAAGATTGGCTATCTTTTTATTTCTTTTTTAAAATTTTATAGATGTTTTTGTACAAATATTTAGTTACTTAAATATCTAATTCTTTTTGATGCTGTTGTAATAGGATAATTATCAAAAGTTTCACTTAATGTTATATATATGATCTTTCAGTTAATATTGTTTCCTGCAGTGCTACTTTGTGAGTTCTAATAGGATGCTTGTGCAAGTGTGTGACAGTGTACATGGACATATGCTAAGAAAATCTATAGATAGGATTATATTGATTGCAAACAGACATGTACTTATTCGATTTGGATTTTTTTTTCATTAAATGACTGTAGAGGACTTCTGGTATATGTTGAATACATATACTAACAGAGAATATCTTACTTTTTTCTTGATTTCAACGTAACCGCTTCCAATATTTCACTATGGAATGTGACATTATTTGTAGACTTTCACCTGTGACAGTAGCTCTCAACCTGTGGGTGGAAACCGCTCTGGGTGTCAAATGATCCTTTCACAGGGGTTGATACCAGATGTTGTCCATATCAGATATTTACATTACTATTCATAGCAGTAGCAAAATTACAGTTATGAAGTAGCAATGAAAATAATTTTGTGGTTGGTTGGGTGTGGTAGAAGTTAGATCTACCACAGTTGGGGGTCATCATGGCATGAAGAACTGTATTAAAGGGTTACAGCATTAGGAAGGTTGAGAACCACCGATCTACAACCTCTATTTCTTAGAGGTGATTTCCCTTCTGTCTCTAGTTTCTTGATTTTTTTTTTTAATCCAGAAGGAGTGGTAAATTATATCCAATGACTTCTATGCACCCATTGATAAGATCCTGTGAACTTTATCTATATTTCTGTTGATGAGAGAGATGTAATATTAATTTGGAAAGACTGAGCTATCCTTGCACCCAGACATAAGACCCACTTGGTCATGGCATGTGACCATTGAAGATGGTGTTGAACTTGTTTTCCTAGTATTTGTTCAGGATTCTTGCTTATGAGGGACATTGGCCTTTAGTTTCTTATGGTGTGTTGTCTGGCTTTAATTTCAGGGTCATGCTGTCCTCATAAAGTCTTTGGAAGTACTCCCACTTTCAGTGTTAGGGCAGATTTTGACAAGTACTGGCTTCAATTTGTTTTTAGTTGTTCAGTAGAATGTGCCAGTGAAGTCATCTCTTCCTGGACCTTTTAAAAGAAATTCATTGTCTTTACTAGTTAAAGATCGATTCAGATTTTATTTATTCATGAGAAAGTTTTAGAATGCTGGCCTGTGTCTACAATTTTATCACTTGTTCTGAGTTAATCCACCTGTGGGCACCTAGTTCCTCATCATTTCTTATCAGCTTCCTATTTGCTTGACATCAGTTGTAATTTCTCTTCTTTCAAGTCTGGCTTTATTTATTTTTTTGGCCTGTCATTTCTTTGTTATTCTAAAGATATATTTGTTTTTATTGTATTTTCAAGCACTGTCTTTTATTTTTCTATTCTTTATTTCATTTTCTGGCAACTTTTGGCTTATTTTGTTCTTTTTCTCTGTCAGATAAGTGATATACGTATATATTGCAGTAGCTTTTGTTCAAGGAATTTTATCATGTTCTTTTGAATGGATCCTGTAAATCTGTGATGGTATCTGGGTAGTAGAAAATACCTCCATCTTCCCTGCTTTGCGTAGTGACACATGCAAGAGAGGACCTTGATCAGTCAACCTATCCACTCTTCTGCAAGTGTTCCAACCTTTATGGTGGTACAATAACACTGTGTTTTTTTCTTAATGATTCTCAAGTATGGAGGTATGTTATGTCCTCCTGTCTTCTGTGATAGGCAGGCCAAAGTGGGTCCCTCAGTTCCTAGAAATGTTGGAAAGCTACATCTGAATCTTTCCCATCTTGGGAACAATTGAGCTCATGGTTTTATTTGTTTGCTCTGTGCTGAGTTAGGACAGGTCTTATACAATAGAGGTCCCGACTCTTGTTCCAATGACCACTTTTTCCTTGGTAACTTTCACATACTTGGGAATGTTGGTTCATGTCAGTGCTCTGAGATAGATGACTTAAACTCTGGTCCTTTGGGACATCCAGGAATTATTATGTTGTTAAATGTGTGGTTCTACTGTTCTCTGCTGAGAGCAAGGCTGAGTCTGGGCTTTATCACATGTACCCTTCTGTGGTGAGGCAAGTTAGCATATTAGTTCACATTAACACTGTCCCCCTGTATCCCACAAGAAGCTTCACTAGGCAGAGCCCTAGCAGGTTTCCAAGAAAAAGAGCCAGGTTCTCTCTTGGGTAACACTTTGTTTCACAGGGAGATGCTGAGCTCAGAATATCCTGCTGACTGTGTTCTGTGCCAGGATAAAGACTATGACATGAAAGTACTTCTCTCCGAAAACTAATCACATGGTAGGTGATTTCTCAGCAGCCTGACACACAGGAGAACCTCAACTAGCCGCAAGGTTTTTCACAAAGAATGGCAGGCATAGGCTGCTGTGATTTTATGAATCCACAAGGAAAGAAGAAACCAGACATTCTTACCTGATCGTTTTAGGTGGACATGTTAATGCATGCCTATAATCCTAAAAACTGAGTTGCTAAGGTAGAAGGATGGTGGATTTGAGATTACTAACCTGGACAACACCTTGAGAACCCTGTCTCAAACAAACAAAACCAAATAAAACCCCAAACAATATAATGCTTAAAAAACAAAACAAAACAACAAACATGGTACTGTCTTTAATAGAAAATATATACAATAGCAATACAAGTAATGGAAATAAATTATTTTTTGCAGGAGTGCTTCATAAATAATTTTATGCTTTATGTGAAATAGGGCTGCCTGTAACTATTTTTCTTATCTGAAACAGTGTACACTGCATTTCTACATTATTGTATGTTACTGGTTAATTACAGAGAGCTGAGGAAACTGATAATCTAAAAATAGTAATAATTTTTTTCCTTTTATTGAAAATAGATTTTAAATTTACATTTTAGTGTTTAACTTTTTGAGTTCTTTTTTATTGTTGTTTATTTATTACTTCAAGTTATATTTCCATCACAGTGCCCTCCTTTCACCCCTCCCGGTTCCACCCTCCCAACTTCTCCTCCCTCTCCCACTCATCCCACTCCTCTGATGTGGAGTGTCCCTACATATCAGCCCCTCTCAGTTCAACAGTCATGAGGTCTAAGAGCTTCCTCTTGCACTGGGGTCCTACATGGTAGCACCTCTAGGGTAAATTGTCCCATTAATAGGTAAAAAAGTCTATGTTCCTGATCCTTTTGGTGTGTTGGTTATAGGATAGTTTTCCTGTACTATATGGCTAAAATCCGACTATAAGTGAATAGATGCCATGTGCATCCTTCTGAGTCTGGGGTAGCTCACTCAGGATGAGCTTTTCTAGTTCCATCCATTTGGCTGCAAATTGTATGATTTCCTTGCTTCTGATAGATGAGTAGTATTCCATTGTGAAAATGTACCACAATTTTTTTTTTTATCCATCATTCTTTCACATTTTAAGCCTTTTCTTGAACATGGTTATTTATAGTGTAGAAATCTGCAAGAATTGTCACCTGAGTTAAAATCTCTAATACCAACATTTTAAAAAAATGTGTGGTAACATGAACCTGTAACACCAAATCTTGGAGGCAAAGACAGGAGAATCTTGAGGCTTCACTGCTAAGCACCAATCCATTGTTTAGTATTTAGCTTCAGAGTCAGTGAGAATCAAACCGCTTCAGAGGCAGTTGGACTCAACCAATCAATTGATCAATCAATCTGTCTTCTCTCTCTCTTTCTCTGTTCCTCCCTCCCTCCCTCCACTCTTGTGTGTGTGTGTGTGTGTGTGTGTGATTGTTTAGTGCTTAGCTTCAGAGTCAGTGTGAATCCATCCATCCATCAATCAATCAATCAATCTCTCTCTGTGTTCCTGACCTCCCTGCCTCCTTCCCTCCCTGGCTGGCTCCTTTCATCCTTCTGTGTGTGTGTGTTTGTGTAGTTGGAAAGTGATATAAGGAGATATCCAATGTCAGCCTCTGAGATCTCCACACATGTATGTATGCATGGACATGTGTATATGCACACACATGCACACAACACACACACACACACACACACACACACACACACACACACACACAATCTAGTCCATGCAGAGGTTCTTCTGAGGACTTTCCAAGTAGTTCATTAAAAAAAATAGAAACATTATCTTCTCATCAACAGGGTCCCTTCAATTTTTAGTTGATGATCAAAGAGTATGTATAATCTCTTTGGGTATATGGATAACAAGAGCTACTGTCATTTAAGCATGATGTTCACAGGGAGACACAGAGGGTAGCTGCTTGCCAGGGGCTAAATTATCTACTGGATTCAAATGGGTGTCTTGGATTTGTTCTTAAAAATAGCAGATTAATGATTGAAAGGTGCTGTGTCAGCTCACCCTTTCTTGCCCTTGAAATAATTGAAAATTATGTTTTTAGACCATAGTTTTATCCTGAATATAATTTGCTGATTTCTTGGTCACCATCCTTTGGTTGTGGGGGGATAGATTAGTAATCCTTTGCTTTGGGAAATGTGAAGTGCCTAGTGAAGACTCCATTCTTTTTCATTGAAAGTTTTATTTTTTTTATTATTATGTGTGCTCATAGTTTGTGTGTGTGTGTGTGTGTGTGTGTGTGTGTGTGTGTGTGTGTGTGT
>CAJQZJ010034368.1:1718673-1743707 GCA_907164525.1 Lophiomys imhausi
AAGAAAACATCTTTGAATGCCATATTCTGCAGATCTCTTGAGGTTTTTGAAGATGCCCTATCTATCTCTTATATTTAGATAAGCAAATATTGCTTGTCTCTTAGCAACTTGATTTCTGAGTAGCTTAGAAAATAACTGTGATAGACGAGCACAAAGGGACTGAACATCAAATGATTCTATTAACATTTTAACCATTTTTCCATTCTTATTTGGGCCCCAAACAGGTTTACTACGTCCCAAATCAGCAGTAAGTCATTTTAAGAGAACAACGTCCCATCCCCAGAAGGTGGGGAGGGTGTTCTCCCCCTTTGGTTATTTGATAGATAATAGAAAATTTTGTTATTTAGGGGAAAAGACTACAAGCTGTTAAATGGTCTTGTTAAATGGGTTTTGGAAGTTAGACCCAGGGACTTCTCTCTTTTGCTTTTCTGTATCCTCCTTTCTCTTCTATATAGGAGTGAACAGACTTGAGAAAAATGGGACATAGACATAGTATAGGAAAGAACAAGAAAAAAAGGACAGATTATTGAATATAGCTTTATACCTTTGTATACTGATACAAAATTAATATTATATTTGGCTAAATTGGTATTGATCATTGTATATTAATGCAAATTTAAGATTGTATAGGGCTACATCGGTATTGATCTTTGTATATTGATACAAAATTAAGATTATATTTGGCCACAATGGTATTGACCCTAGTATATTAATGTAAAATTAAAATTGTATTGGGCTACATTGGTACTGATCTTTGTATATTAATACAAAATTAAGATTATATTTGGCCACATTGGTATTGATCTTTGTATATTGATACAAAATTAAGGGTAACGCTTCTTAAAGGTATTGATTGTAGTAATACTTAAAAATGAAATGTCAAGTTTTGACCTCTCGCTACCAACCGACATAAACTGTTTAGGATAATTAAGAAACAGAAACTAATAGTCATGAAAACGTGTCATTTTGAATGCTGTTTCTTAAAACTTACCAGCTTCTTCTCTGTCTTCTTTAGGCAGCAATCACCAGAGGACCTTGCTCGTGTGCCCCCCAACTCCACCAGCAATATCTTGAACAGGCTTCTGGTCAGTTATGATCCCAGGATAAGACCAAACTTCAAAGGTTTGTTGTCGCTCTGCTCTGCACAAATCCCTTTCAATGTTCACAGTTTAAAATGTAATTCTACCTATATGATACTGTGTTTCTAATGTACTAAAGAGTAGGATTTCAAGTTAATGTTTAACTGTCCTGCAATGTGCTTAGGATTGATGTTATTTAAAGTTTAAAATATATTTTTGTTATTAAGAATATTAATTCTAATAGTTTTGTATAGTAACCAGTTGAAAAAAAAGTAAAAGAGAATATCCTGTGGATTAATAGGCTGACCGCTGAGATGGGTTTTCTAAGTACTACGTGTCCTTAATATTAGTGATTTAGAGCTTAGGCTCTAGATATTGATGTGGTGCTCATTAATAGACATAACAGTTAATAATTCATAGAACAACCATTTACTCAGGGAAAATGAACCATTCTGAATGTACATAAATTCTCTCATTTATTAGTATTTCAAATTTATAAAAATACCCTCTGTTATTTTGCTGAAGATGACCAACTTGTTTTTTAAAACATATAAACTTTATGAATAAAAAGTTCCCAAACAAAAGCAAAATGTTATCACCTGTCATAATTTTCAAGGAAAAATAAAGCCATGGTTAAAATAAAAAGCTTTATGATCAGATTGCATTGTTGTTACAAAGCTGTTTTTAAAAATCGTCTTGATATATTCAGAAACTCTACATGAAGCACGTCTTTTAGAAGACTGTAGTCATTTTTGTTGAGAAAGGACAGACATTAATGTACATAAAATTAGGATTATAAGGCTCTATATTTTTTCTCCTTTGCAGAAAAAAAAGAAAAAGAGAAAGGTCTCACAGCTGCTTCTAGTCAACTAGCGTTCTCTAGCTATGTTGTAAAAACAGGGATTTTGTTCATTACCTCAGCCTGTTCAGTCCCTCTGCACAGCGGCAGCAGGCTGGGTTGCCACATGCCTAGCATGCATTGGTTCACACCTGCTTCTCATCAGTAGTGCTTATGAAGTTAAGCCTAAATTCACATGTTCCCTTTGAGAGGCACAATGAGTCAGAAAGAAAGAAAATCGCAACATTATACCTCGGTTCTCACTCCATGAACTTTCAAATTATTTTCCAACAGGTCAGACAGAAATCTTTATAATGACTCTATTTTAAGTCTGATTAGCTTTGTGATATAGTAGTTATCAGTAAAAATGCACAATGTACAACAATTAATTTAAAAAATTGAAATGATAAGAAAATGCAAAAATTAAACAATTTTACATGTGAATTTTACAAAATATTTTAGTAAGTAGACCAATTAAATTATGCAGTTGGCAATTAAAACATGCATTCCAGAGTTTATGCAACTTTAAATAGAAATATTTCTGAATAATGCCTACATTAAATATAACTGAAGTTAGCTTTTATATTTGCATTACAATTTCTATTCAGAAAATGAAATCAATAGCAATTGTGAGCATGTTATATTTAGAACAAAGATTTTTGCATCTAAATGTAAATTTAAATACCCAAAAATTAAATATGTATACCATACAACAATTCTGACCAAGATTTTGCAGCTGCTAAATTTATTCTTAATTTTTATTCATAGGCATTCCTGTTGATGTAGTCGTCAACATTTTTATCAATAGTTTTGGATCCATTCAAGAGACAACAATGGTAAGATGATAGTTTCATACTGATAATTCTGAAACTTTCAGTCAGAGGACAATGTAAGTTGTCAAAACTAAAAAAGAAGGAGTGACTGTGAAGGAAAATGCCTGTGTTTTAGCATGGAAAATGACAATGTTCAAGTTGTGTTAAACAAGAGCTTTCAACACCTATGTAATTTTACAATTCAAATAAGCCTTGAAACTTTCAGATTTAGGAAATATGTATTCACCCTGAAAAACTGTTTGTCTACCATCTGGGGAAAGGACTCAACGTTCCTAAACTCTCTCTGTGTGTGTCTCTGTGTTTCTATCTCTTTCTGTCTGTCTCTAACTTTCTCTCTCTCTCTCTCTCTCTCTCTCTCTCTCTCTCTCTCTCTCTCTCTCGGTGTGTGTGTGTGTGTGTGTGTGTGTGCGTGTGCGCGCGCGTGTGTGAGGTGTGTGTGTGTGTATCTATGTTGTGTGTGTGTGTGTGTATCTATGTTGTGTGTGTGTGCGCTTGAGTGCACGCATATGCCCATGAACTAGGGGTCAACATCTGCAACCTTCCTCAAATACTCTTCCCTTATTTTTTGAGACATGCTTTCACTGAACCTGAAGTTCACTGATTCACCTAGATTGGCTGAAGGGCTAGCCAGGGAGGCTTTGTCTCCTGTCTCCACCTTCCCAGCATTAGGATTATAGATGTGGACTACTCTATCTGACTTTCTGTGTGGCTTTTTCTGGAAGATCTAAAGTCAAGTCTTTGCTCTCATGGTGAACAATTGATAGAGCGAGCCATCTCTCCAGCCCAGAATAAGTGACTCAAACAATGCCCCCATTGAGTCCATTCACCAGTCTATAAGACATACCTAAAATGCTTAGGAAACATTTTCTCCTTTCAGGTTTTAGATGTATGAATTTTCTGATGTTGTTTTAAGTTTTCTCTTTTATGATAATTTTGAGAAAATTCCCATGACCATAGGGGAGAATTTATTTTCATAAACAGACCTGAAATTCCTGGTAGAGTAACAAGCACAGAGAAAGATGAAAAAGGAGCAATGCCTGTGATCTTGAAGAAAACAAATTTGCTTTCTTAAGATTCCCTGAACAATGACTAATATAATCGCCATCCCCAGCCAGTTCTTAAAAAGCACTTCAACAAAGTCACTGTGTGTTTTAGAAGATTATGTGGTGTCTTCCCTTTCTGATAAACAAAATACTGACATAACACGTGGGAGAAAAAAAATTCCTTTGTTTTGTATTGTTATTTTATTTTTTTGAGATACTTAATTTTTTCAAGTAATGTTAACGGGTTTAATTGTAATGCTAGAAGAACTGCTACAATATAATCTTCCAGAACATCTCAGGCTACAGAAAGGGTGATCTAAAGTAATTACTGTTTTATTTTTAGCTACAGAGCTATAATATTTTGTATAATAAAAACGGCTGTGAGTTGTGTTTACTTTCTAACACTTATTGTAACAATTTTGGTGAATTTGTTGTTGTTAAAGTACATATTTCAGCGTATTTAAGCTCCTGAGCAGTTGATAGTTATAGATAGGTATGGATATTTTTAGGTAATTAATTGGAAGATTTGGATATTTAATCCAAGTCTCACAGTTAAGTGGCATAGACATACATTATAGACATACTAAAACAGTCCTCAGAGATAGACTGTCATTTGTCACTTAGGAGAGAGGAATAGGGCTCATTCATTTAAGATATGTTTTATCTACACAAGCTCTTCATTTCACAAGAGTAAGACATTGTTCTTGGAGGTGAAATTTGAGGGGTCTGTTTCATCTACTTGGTCTCTCTATCTCATCCTGCACCTTAGAGTTCTTCCTCAGAACCCCTTAAGAAAATTTTAAGACACTGCTCTCCAGAGTTACCTTCTCTTGGAAATACCCTGAGTCTTCATATTTCTTGCTTTCAAAAATAGGTCTATAAAATTTGGAGGCAGCTAAGTAAATGATCTATTACTCTTCATTGATTTTCTTTTCATTTGCCATCACTCAGTCATTAGCATAACCCAAATGTTTGATTCTGAACCATATTTATCAAGTAGATTTCTTCTACTCTGTCACTGTTATATTTTGCTCTCAGCAGTGTTTGCTTCTTAAGTACTTTAAAGGATGTCTTTTGAGGTAGTCAAAATTTATGCATTATGGAGATTTGCCAAACTATGTTGCTTAACAGGAAAACACACACACACGTGCATGTGCAAAAATGTCTTCTATGAAAAAAAATATGGAGCTAAACAGACCAGTCCTTCATTACTTATTATAATCAGTGGACAGAAAGATAGAGCTGATTTTGGACTTTTTCAAAGTATGTTCAAATATGGGCAGGAGTGATAGCAGAGAGCTTCTTATGAAAAGCAAGCTAAAAGAAACAAAATTCTCCTCTAAGCAAGAAGTTGGGAAAGCAGAAACATCAGCTCCATCAGCATGTAGGTTACATATTTATAATGTGATGTCATGTGATGAATATATGAGTTGTCACCAATAGACTTGAAGTTGAGCCTGTCATGTCCCTATTCAGTGCCATCTGTCATGTCCCTATTCTGTGCCATCTTACAAGCAAGAGACACTAAAACGCAGAGCAACAGTGTCTTTGCAAGCATCCTAAAGTTCTGGAGATAATGACTTTTTACTTGTTCCACTTTTACAAAAGGATATAACACCTCAAAGTGCTAAAGAATGTGCAACAGCTTTGATGTGCACTTGTGGTTTCGTTAATTAACAGACTAGAACCTCCCCAGTGAGAACATACTGAAACAAAAGAAAGCTTAACATTTTAGATGCCCAGACTTTTTCAACATAGACTGGTAGTTGCTTTTTCAAATATCAATGCAAGGCACAGAACTGGGGGCTGGGTAGGACATTAATAGCCACTAGTCAGGAGGTAGAAAGATGTGAGGTGACTTCTGAAAGGAGAGGAGCATATCTTTCCTCCAGTGCATGGAATTGGCATGGCAGTCTATGATAAGATCTCTGAGCACTGCAGGGTAGGGGAGGGTTCCCCTCTGGTTATTCATTCATTTATTTTTATTGTGAATTCTGCTGCCTAAACTGAAAGTTATCTCAACTTATTTACAAATCATTGTTATGTAGTGGAGGAAGCACTGCAAAACCAAATCAAACCTCCCCAGGTTGTTTCTCATCCCTGTGAACCTGTACCCTTTCTGCCTGTTCTGTGGTCTCACTCTGGCTCTGATGTTCCCACTTCCAGTGTCTGTGAGGTTTCATTGCATTCTGCTCCTTTCCACAGTTAGAAGGTGTCATTACCAATGCCGTAAGTGATAACGACTGACATCAAGAGCAGCATTGCACATGTTAACAAATAGATATTACCATCCCAGTGTGAACTGCTAGAGGGAGTGATTCTGCTTTGACCAGCTTCTGTGCTTCTTTTGGTGGCAAATGAAATCAGAGCACTTGAAGCGATGAGAAGAGTGTCTAGGAAGCATATGCCCTACAGTCACACTTTTGATAGTTGTTGACTTTTCCATTTGTTTCTGACTGCTTACTTAAAAGAGTGGGTTTTCTTAAATGAAAAGTGAATCATTTCCCACTGTGGAAAATTGGGCATTGTGGTTGATTGTAATAGTCTATGTATGAGCACGCTGTCTCATCAGAAGCACAGGAGAGCTCCTTCATGGAACTAAAAGTCTGTTTATACAATCCATTTTCTTTCTTTAGGCAGGCTTTGTAATTATGTTGAATTATTGCTATGCTACAATTCATGATCCTGTCAGGCTTTCTATGCCTTTCTGGTGCATGACTTTTCGTTGTTTTAATAATAGACTTCAAATCATTCTGGGCAACACAGCTGTGCTTGTCAAGGAAAGGAAAATCATGTTTGAAGTCGGCTTAAAGAGCTTGTTTCTAATTCCTTCCAATTGCTCATCTTTGTTGTTTTAAAATGGTTTTTAGTTTTCCTTGTATGTATAGATTTAAAATCTATTTTTAAATCAATTCTTTAAAATCCATCTCACTGCAGTATTCTTTATTTGTTGTTATTGGTTCCCAACAGAGTTTTATTTATTACAAAATTTAGACATACTTGCTCAAATATTTCTTTACTTTTCACCTAAATTTTATTTTCTATCTTAGATATAAAATCAGAAGTGATAAAATGTTTGTCCTATTCTTTTTAAAATAAAAATGTCTCTGTGTGTGTGTGTATGTATTTGTGTGTTTGTGTGTATATATTAAAGAATGCATTTGGAGGCCAGAGAATATTCTGGGGTAGTTGACTCTTTACTTTGACCATTTGGCTTCTAAGGATTGAATTCAGGTCATCAGGCTTGGCAGCAAGTGTCTTTGGCTACTGAAGCATATCTCTAGCTCCTCAGCCCTTTTCATATTCTTAATCTTAAGGTTTTCCCTATGACTGACTGAATATTTGTCTACCAATGCTGCCCATGCCCTAATCACAGGATAAATGACATGATGGTGCTCATGGTAAAGGAGATGTTACAGATGCTGTAAAATTCACTGTCTTAAGGGGAGTGGGTAGGTCCATTGTAGTTGTTAACTTGTATCCATGAGAAAGGTAACAAAAGAGAGATAGGAATATCAGATATATTAATTATAACTGAAATAGAACAAACATTGATTGGTATGGCATGAGGAAGTGCTATTACTTAAGAAATATAGGCAGTGACCAGAAGCTGAAAGAAGGAGAAAGGGTACCTGAGAAGAGTAAATATATCTGAATAAACAGCAAGTGCAAAGCTAGCAGCTTCCAAAACTAAGAAATGAGAGACAATTGGCTCCTAGACACTTCCCAATTTCCCTCTATAATGTTGGAGCATCTAACTTCAGCCTTTTGGCCCAGTATCTCTGACAGACATTAATTATAAAGCAGGAATTATGAAGGACTTTCTCACCCTGTCTTGGCAGAGCTAGGCTGTTGACTTACGTGCTTCCATTTAAAGATGTTTTCTTAACTTAAGACTTTTAGTATTGAAACATGGCAGCTCCTGACAGCACCCCCTATTCTACTTCAAGTAGATGATGAGCATTGAAAAATCTCCATTTGGAGATGGTTGCATTAGTGGAAAGCTAGCCACTGGACAAGAGAAAACCCTTGCCTCAACTGCAGACAGACTGCTGTCAGAAAAGGAAAATAGATTCTTTTCTCATATATCTTGATTATATTTGTTCCTCCCTCTACTCCTCCAAGTTCCTCACATCTCCCCTGCCCTCCACATTCACTCCCTCTCTTATTACAAGAAAAACAGGCTTCTAAGAGATAACAACCAAGCATGACAAAAATATAATATAATAAGATGAAGCAAAAACTATCATATCAAAGCTTGACATGACAATCCAACCGGGAGAAAAGAGTCCCAAGTACAGGCAATAGAGTCAGAAGCCCACTCATTCTTACAATCTGGAGTCCCATAAAAATATTAAGCTAATAGCTGTATTAAACACACAGAGGGCCTAGTGCACACCCATATAGGCACTATGCTTGCTTCTACAGTCTCTGTGTGCTCATATGAACATTGCTGAATTGATTCAGAGGGCCTTTTTTTCCCCTTTGGTTTTCCATCCCACCTGGCTCTTACAATCTTTCTGCCTCTTCTTCCTCAGGATTCCCTGAGCTCTGAGGGGGAGGAATTTGATGAAGACCTCCTTTTTAGACTCTCTTTCCACATAATATCTGGCTGTGAGTCTCAGCATCTTCTCTCATATGCTGCTGGATGAACCCTCTCTGATGATGAATGAATAAGACAGTGATTAGGAGCCATTTTATTCATGTTTTATCAGACCGGTCATTTACCATTTTACCCTAGGTCTCTGGGCTAGCTAGTTTCTGGTTCTTTGTTACTCAAGCAGTGTTTGGTATGGGTTTCTGGAGTGGATCTTAAGAAAAATCTGATATTAGTTGGCTGCTCCTACAAGTTCTATTCCACCATTGCCCTAACATATTTTTCAGGAAGAACAGATTGTAGGTCAAAGGTTTTGTGGCTGGGTTGGCATCCACATTTCTTTTTCAGTAGCCTTTACAGTACTTTCCTGCACCAAAGAGACTAAAAGTTAGGAGACAGGGTTTCAGGTTGACACTAGTTTGACTTTTCTGGGTAAAATAAAATGTGTGGGAGCCGGGCGGTGGTGGCAGACGCCTTTAATCCCAGTACTTGGGAGGCAGAGGCAGGTGGATCTTTGTGAGTTCGAGGCCAGCCTGGTCTACAAAGTGAGTCCAGGACAGCCAGGGCTACACAGAGAAACCCTGTCTCGAAAAACCAAAAAAAAAAAAAAAATGTGTGGGTATTGTGCTCAACAATAGGGCTCTGCTGTTGGTTGGTAGAAAGCAACTCTCTCTCTTAGCAGCAGCCTGTGTTGTTTGAGAATTTCCAGGGGACCCATTTGATCAACAACTAATTTGAATGTAACTCAGTTCTCCAACTAGAAGCCTTGACTGGCTGCAAGAAATGGCCAATTGAGAGTCCAAATTCCATATTACTAGAAGTCCTCCTTAGGATCTCCTTTGTAACATTACAGGAAGTTTCCACTGCTCTAGGTCGACACACTGCCCCACAAACGCTTCCTAATTCAAGCTGTCTCTCACTGCACTATCTCCTTCCTCCCCATCTCCTCCAACACCTGACCCCCACATCTGTCCCCACATATCCCAAGTTAAATCTATTCTATTTTCTCCTCCATGTGTCTCCCCAAGACCCCTCCTCTTCTCTAACCTTTCTGGGTCAATGGGTTGTAGCTTGTTTATTATTTTCTTAACAGTTAATATCCACTTATAAGAAAATACATGCTATTTTTATCTTTCTGGGTCTGAGTTACCTCATTGAAGATGATTTTTATAGTTCCATTCATTTGTAAATTTCATGATGTCATTTTTTAACAGCTGAGTAATACTCCATTGTACATTGTATCATGTATTCTTTATCCATTCTTCTGTTTAAGGGATATCTTGGTTGTTTACAGTTTCTGGTTATTATGAATAAAGCTGCAATTAACATAGTTTAGCAAGTGTCCTTGTGGTAGAATTGAGCATCCTTTGGGTATTTAGTGGTATATAGTTTGGCCAATAGTGTTATAGCTGGGACTTGTAGATTGATTCCCAATGTTCTGATAAACTGCCAAATTGATTTCCAAAGTGGTTTTACATGTTTGTACTTCCACCAGCAATGGAGGTGTATTTCCCTTGCTCTGCATCTTCATTAACATGAGCTGTTGCTTGGATTATTGATCTTAGCCATTTTGACAAGGATAAAATGAAATCTCAAAGTAGTTTTGATTTATATTTCCCTGTTTTGGGAAAAGTTGGCTAAAAATGTTGAGCATTTCTTTAAGTGTTTTTCAACCATTTGCGTTTCTTCTATTGAGAAGTCTCTGTTTAGAACAGTGCCCCATTTTCAAATTGGACTATTTCGGAGTTTTTTGATCTAGGTTCTTGAGTTCTTTATATGTTTTGGATATTCGTTCTCTATCAGATGTGGAGTTGTTAAAAAAAAATCTTTTCCCATTACGCAGACTGCTGCTTTGTCCAATTGATGGGGCCCTTTGCCTTACAGAAGCTTTTCAGTTTCATGAGGTCCCATTTATTGATAGTTGATCTTAGTATCTGCACTATCACTGTTCTGTTCAGAAAGTTGTCTCCTTACTAATGTATTCAAGGCTTTTCCCCACTTAATCTTCTATCAGATTCACTGCATCTGGTTTTATGTTGAGGTCTTTGATGCACTTGGACTCCAGTTCTGAGGTTAAATGAAGCCTGCCTGTGTAGTTGTGCCTCTGTGTACAGGTACTACTAGCCATATGTGGGGGTTCTTGCTTTTTTGCACAGGTGTAGATTCTTTCTTATGAAGTCACTTGATTGGTAAGTATAGACTCTTTGTGGTAACCTGTCTGATCACAAGTGCTGATTATTTTTTTGTCCCTTGTGTAGTCATGGTTGTACACTGTCTCTAAATTGTCAACTGACTATCAAGTTCAGGCTGTCTCTGTTCGATCACTCCCCGGGGCAGAAGTATGGATCCTACTTTTATGCCTTCTTTGTTTTGGTCATCTGTCTGTTTGGGTTGGTGTCCTCCAATAAGAGCAGCAGCTTTGTAGAGTTACATTTTCTGTATTGGTCTTTGTGTTTGTGCTGCATCTAGAGAGTTCAGGCCATGGGATGGGCCGTGGTTGGTATGACTAGCAGCATCTTGCAGTATCTAGATGCTAGAACATCTATGGCAAGCTTTCCATTCATATGTCTTTTACGCTTTTGCATTTAAGCACTTGCCACATTCATTTTTCTTGTAGGAAGCTGGTGAGTCACACTTCAGTCCAAAGCTTAGACTAGATTTCCACTGTGTGGAATTCTGCACAGTTCTGACTCAGTTTTATTTCCATTTCACATAAATGTACTCAGAGTAGTCGCTGAGTCCCCACAGTTGGCTAAACAGTGAGGGAGGAACCATTTCTCCTGCAGCCACTTAGCTGTGGACTCAGCTAGGGTCTTTGTAAAGCCACCTCTTGACTTTCCTCTGGTAAGATTTTAAGAGATTTTCCTGCCACTTAGGTCATGTGCAAACCTCAAGATTCTTCCTTGAGCACAGATCTGATCATTGATGGACAAAGAGTCCTGTAGGAGCATGGATCTGCTCAATGATGGACCAGCATCCCAGCCTGAGCACATGCATGGTCAGTGAAGGGCCAGTGTTGATGGTGCTTCTGAGCTTCTTTTTATCTTTTTCCTTTTTTCTCTCTCTCCTCTTCCTCTGTTGCCATAGATGCCCTGGGGAACTGTCCCTTGCACCAGCCTCTGACACTCTCCTAGTGAATTATCTGGTTCTGAGAATCAAACTAGGATTTTCTGAGGCTTTTCTCTATTTTAAGCTGTCCTTCTAGCCATATTATCATTTAAACTTAGTCTACCTCCCCTCTGAAGGCTACAATGTCTTATGGATCTTGTTCTCCTCCTGTTCAAACCTTCTTGTCTGTCTTTAAGAGCCAAACAGAGTTTATCTACATCATTAACCTCACATGCTAGCAACTCTCTAACTGTCTCCATTTGGTTCCAAAGATTCTATCAGTGTTTGGGTGGCCCTTGAGACCTTCTTCTTCCAAATTAGTATAATTTTTGAAAGGCCATTTGTGTAGGTAGAGACAGCATTACATGATTGTTCATTTTCTCTTCAGATGGGTTCTGTTTTTTCAATGTTCCTAATCCATTGTGGAAATTTTCTCTGTATTCTACCATTGTCTGCTGATAAAAATGCTTTGAACTTAGTGTACTAATAATAGTCAGGAATGTTTCTTGAATTGTGCAGAATTATTGATTAGACTTTTGAAAAGAATTAAAGAAATAGCACAGAGGAACACTTTTAAAGTATGTTGTAATTATTTCCTAAAAGGTTAGTTTTGCATGAATTAGCCTTACAATTTTGGAAATTGGTAGAATATAAAAGTGTTTCCAGAAGTACCAGTTGGGGTGTAGACATTTCAGCATAATGTATGATAAATTTCTGAACTACAACCCAAAATATTAGAGACAGCTCATGTATAATTATGCAAAGTGTGCTGAAATTAATTAAAGGTTAGCTTGCTTTAATCCCTCTCAGATATTATCTTGAATGTTATTATGAAATATTTATATAGTATTCATAAAATTAATTAGTAGTAAGCAAATTGGCAGACACATTTCACAAGGTAATTATTTTAGTGTACAGAACGCTAATAGGTTTTTAGTATTTCTATCTCTGCATGTGTTTGTACTAGCCTACTACAACAGGAAGATCTAATATTAAACTAAAATATAGATTCCTTAATCTGAAAATCTGATAGGAAATTTCTGGGAGCTATGCACAGAAGATGGAGGTCAGTGTTATTTAAGTACATGGTACTCTCTAAATGTCATTGTACTTATTTTTCATTCATACCTATTTTTGGTAATCATTTGAGGTATAAAATAGTAATAAAAAGGAGGGAAATAATTGAAGTTGGACTGGATGTGAGTGTGTCACACCATGGTAGTTGTGCCACAGAAAGACAGGGAGGTTGTGAATGCAGGTGGCTACCAGGTTAACTCTCAGTTCCCTAGCCTTCAGTCAAAATGCAGAACAAAATGAGACTCCTAAACATTAATTTTCAATAAATGAAGGCCTTCAAAATCTCTGATTAGATGTAATTTTGTAATATGCCTTCAGTAAATATGATTTTAGCACAAGGAAGAACTATAAATTGAGGTGACTCTAGTTTACTAATAAACAAATAAATCACTAAATAATGAAGAGAAAACTCCATCTGGAGTGCTTTCATAATAGCGTCATTGACTGAACATGGAACTTTAGTATTTCCTCTATTAATCCTTATGAAGAAGGGGTTTTCTGTAAAAATACAATGAATACATATTTAAGTTTACCAGTGTAGATAAATATTGATATGATTGTGTCCTTTGGAAAGGTACAACATGTAGAGAAAGGGATTAAAATCATCTTTGAATATATAACTTTATAATGTCAATGATTTAGGCAGATCATGTCAGAGGCAGGGGTGGTAAATAATTTGAAATGGAATACCATTGAATGCTCATTGTGATCTCAAGTTGAAGCCCACCATGTGCTTAGGTAAATACAATGATCAAAATTTCATGAGAAATTGACTTAGCATAAGGCATATTACTCCTGAAGTGGAAGTCGTGAATGACTATGTGAAGTAGATACAGAGATTCGCCAAAAGCATCATTGTGTCTCCTGGAAGCTTGGAGTTGTCATGATTGTTTTAGTAAGTAATCATTAATCTCCATTAGAATTGCATATGTGTGTGCACATATGTGTATGTGATGTGTGTGTGAGCATGCACGAGTGTGCATGAGTGTGTGTGTATGCTCACATGTGTGGGTGTGCCTGTGTGCTAATGCAGTAATGTAGCACATTGATAGAGCTGTGTACTGCCTGTCTTTGTATTCTGAATGACAATAAGCCTTCAATTACTCCATCTGGGTCCAAGTTCATTTGAATAAGAGTCTTTTATTCTCAATGCTGCTAAGGTGTTCAGGCATGTGCATATGTGCTCATATAATCCTTAACTGACTTGACTTGGCACTTCTAAACAATCATCATATGGCCGGGCAGTGGTGGCGCACGCCTTTAATCCCAGCACTTGGGAGGCAGAGGCAGGCGGATCTTTGCGAGTTCGAGGCCAGCCTGGTCTACAAAGTGAGTCCAGGACAGCCAGGGCTACACAGAGAAACCCTGTCTCGAAAAAACAACAAAAAAAAAAATCATCATATGATATTCATGACAATTTATATATTGAATTTTAAAATCAGTTCATAGCTTTCTATGATATGCTAATTTATATTGATATGGAACAGTGTTATATATAAATATATTTGTAGAATATATAGTGGTCATTTATTCAAAATTGAAGTACCTATTATGTCAATGTGTTGCAGTTATTTTTTTCCTTCCAGTGAAGGGTTCTAGTAGAGATGAGTGTGCAGCATGGTACTTTCCCAACTCTAGCTAGTAAGTGTAAATTTATGCTTAAGACACTTTAGTAAGTGTCTTACCCTCTGAATATTGAACAGAATCTGAGGACAAACACAAAATGATGGGAAGAGTAAGTTTCTTGTTTTTTTTTTTTTTTTTCTGGAGTCCCTGCTTGCAACTTATACCTTAAAATAAACATATTTACACCTTGTAGAGAGTTATCGTTTTAAGTTTTTAATAATAGTGATCTACCACATCTTTGTATTTACTTAAGTTGATTTAGAGTTTAAATTTACTATTGAATTCATTGTTCAAAAGGCTTCAGAGGGATAATGTATCAACTTCAGATTACTGAGTATAAAGAAAACCTGAAACCCAATATAATTTATTCCTTGAATACTTGTGCATACATTTTCAGTATAGTGGACAAAGTGAAAGTGATCAATTTTGAATTTTAGTGTGCACTGCTGATCCAGTTTGGGCCAGAACTTATCTGCTCCACCTCTTTCCCTCTCCGCCCCCCCCCCGTCTCTTTCTCTCTCTGTCTTTCTGTCTTCATTGAAAGAGGGTCTCACTTCATAGCACCAATTAGCTTAGAATTCATTATATAAACCACCTCAACTTGCCTCTGTTTCCCAAGTTCTTGGATTATAGGTATACATCACCATGTCTGGCCAGAGATCCATATTCACTGGCAAATTTAAAATATTTTGGGCAACCACACATGGTTTTTTGTTTATATATTTTAGCATAAAATACTCCCAAAATTGGTTCTTATAGTTTTGTGGAAGTTTCTAAACATGAACTATTAACTGACTAAAATAATTCACTGTTCTCGTAATTTAAGTATAACATAACATTTTTGGATTCTGTAATCATTTTGGTCTGTTTCACATAGTCCAAATATCATTTTACTATATGCCTCAGGCTCTTTGTTAACATGTATATCTCAATAGTTATGAATAGATTTTTCTGTAAATGTCATAAAAATATATATCAGCCCTGTGAATCTGAATTCTGTATATGTGTTCAATCATGTGGAAATGGATTTTTGACCAAAAATGCATATTATACTGGACATGTTCAGACTTCTGTTTCTTCTTCACTATTCCATAAACTGTATCTTATAACAACTCTTCATGTAGCATTTACATAGTAAGGTGTTACAACTAATGATTTAAATGTATACAGCATGGGCTATATGCAAATTATAAGCCACTTTATATGAGTTAATGTCATCCACATGAAGTCTTAGAGCTGATTACAAGTAGGTATCAAGGTACAATGGTGTGTGTGGTTATGTATGTGTATGTATGCACTCACATTGTTATTTTATTGTTTTTTTTTTTTAATTTCACCCTACTTTTGGAACAGGGAGAGTGGTTGGAATCTTTGAAAGTTCTCAGTGCTTAGGTGATGTAATCACCTAGCCAGGTGTAGTTATGTTTGCTGCTAACAGTAAAAATACCTTTGTTGTTCAAAAGAGCTGAAGAAATATACATGTCATGCATGCATTTATTTTATTTTTAAGCAATTTAAAATATCAACATGCAATATGTTTCCTCACAGGACTATAGAGTTAACATTTTCTTGAGACAGAAATGGAACGACCCCAGACTCAAGCTCCCCAGTGACTTCAGAGGCTCAGACGCACTCACTGTAGATCCCACAATGTACAAGTGCTTGTGGAAGCCTGACTTATTCTTTGCAAATGAAAAGAGTGCCAACTTTCATGATGTGACCCAAGAAAACATCCTGTTGTTTATTTTTCGGGATGGAGATGTCCTTGTGAGCATGAGGTACCTTGTTATATTTAATTCCAGTGTATTTATATTTTTCTTCTCAGATCAGTGGGCTACAGAAATGTATATTCAATGATTCCAATTTCTCTGCTTCTGACTTCAGGTTGTCTATTACTCTTTCATGCCCTTTGGACTTAACTCTGTTTCCCATGGATACACAACGCTGCAAGATGCAACTTGAGAGCTGTATGTATCTGAGACTATAAATGATTTGGGGAATAAAGTATTCATATCTAGATACTGTATTTTAGACAGTTGATGGTCTGTGTACTCCTTATTCTGAAGGTTAGAGTTATTGGGATTGGTGATGTGGAAAATATATAGAAAATTATGGTCTAAAAAATAATTTCTCTGATGTTAGTAAAAAATAATTTCTCATAGTAAAAACATGGAGAACGTTGAACTATATGGAAGTCCAATTAAGTGTGCATTTTCTATGGAAGAACAGAAAAATTATTTTTTTACAAATAATGAATAAAAATGTGTATATAACTGGGGTTAAAACACCAAAATTATCATGACAAATAACAACTTTATAAAATATACTGTGTGAGTTTGTTAAACTATATTGTATGTTGTATGTCCCTATGATTGTATTTTTCAGTTTATAAAAGATGTACTACATGTTATTAACTGAAATTTCTATAAAATATATTCATTAATTTTCTATGATGATTATCTTTAGAAAATAAAAGTCATAAACCTTGAAAAATTAAGACTGATTTCATAAGGAATCTTTAGTGTAGATGCTTAAAGATTAAGATATTTCTATGATTAATAATTGTAGGTGTCTTTATCTTATTTATTTTATTTGAGTTCTTATATCTACCACCCTTATTCACTCTAATCCCTTCTAACATACCAACATTGGGTAGGAGAGGCAGAAGGTTAGTGTGGAGAGGGGCATTGAGATCTTTTTATATTATTTCCTGCTTATTAGGAATGTTGAGTTCCTTGGGGCAAGTCCTATCTTCATCTTGCCAGGATATCTCCTATTTCTTCTTGTTGTCTCTTTTTTCTCTACTACTTGAGAAACTAGCAATAGCAGAAGAAGGAACCAGCAGGAGGAACAGAAACCCCTCCTCTCTTGGGGCTCTGGATTTTTTATATCACAGAACTAAACTACCTTCATCTGGCAGAATAATGCCCCTGCCAGAACATGCTCAAGGCATATAGTCTGATGTTGTTGCCTGAAACAGTCCTATATCCCACACCTGGGATTAATAAAAAAAACATGTTTACATAACTGGGGTTTTTAAAACACCAAAATTATCACTACAAATAACAACTTTGTAAAATATACTGTGTGAGTTCGTTAAACTATATGTTATCAGTGGATTTTTTGTTTTGTTTTGTTTTGTAATGCACTGACATGCATCCTAACTTTTAATAATATTTATTGATTTCTAACAATGATATTATGCTTTTGTAAGTCCATGCCATTTTATACCATATGCATATATCAGAATATACTTAATCCAAATTTTAGTAAGTCCATATTCACCCAAATGCACTCATTTAATACATTGTCTAGGATTTTAGAAACCAATGCTCTTTGCATTCCTGTGGTAGGTTATTTGAGGTGTAGTCATGAGTTGCAGCCACATATCCTAAAACCAGGTCATGAACTCTGGAATGCTTTAATAATTTTATAATGATGTTCACTTGAGTACAATCTTACTGCAATTCCTTCAAGGAACATTACAGTGATTTGTGCTTGCATTCTTGTTAACGTTTTATTGATAAGGATTAGGAATGCTGAAGAGATTTTCTGTACCTGATTACCTAGGATTGTATCTGATTTTGATGATTATTTACATTATTTTTCATTATGATGATGGCATGCAACTTTTCTGCTGAAATTTTCTGTATGGCCATAAATTCTACTACTGTGAATTTTAAATTACAAATCCATAACAAAATGTCATGCTTTCTTATATTTTCTATGTCTAATATGGGTTACTAAAATAATGAGAAAGGATTAATAAGCATACTTCATTCTAATGTGTTTATTTGTTTATTGTAGTTGGTTATACAACCGATGATTTGAGATTCATCTGGCAGTCGGGAGATCCTGTTCAGTTGGAGAAGATTGCTTTGCCTCAATTTGACATTAAAAAAGAAGATATTGAGTATGGCAACTGTACAAAATACTACAAAGGCACTGGTAAGTGTGCTAGAAAATAAAACTAACCCAGACTTCAAAGTTTTGGTTTAGCTTTCATATAGTTGAAGAAATAATATGTGTGAGATGATTGAAATTAAACTAATTGTAAGAAATTTATGCTCATAACCACATGTTAAAACCTTTTATATGATTGTTTTTACTTAAGATGTTTGCTCTTATGGAATAGATTGGTTTTTCTTCATGTTACTCTGTTGGTAAGAGCTTTTTCATTATAGTAACACAAATTCTTTCAGGTAATGGATTTCTTAGATGTTACCAAGTTTTGACAAGATTGTCTTTGGCACTAAGCATTTAAAACAGCACAATATAATCTCTCTGTGTTCATCTGTTGTCTTGTGAGCAGCTTTGTTTAGATGACAGTTAGACTGTCTTATTAATTTTAAGAGCATTGACCTTTGTGGTACATGAGAAGCAATAAGAGTCTGAGAAAATTGAACATCTGTGAATATTCCCTGTATAGTATTATTTGTCTAGGTCATGGAATATCTAATTCTGAAAGGCAAAAACAAATTAACGTCAGCATTAAATAACAATGAACATTTTATTTTAATTTTATTTATTTATTTATTTTATTTCTTCAAGTTACACCTCAATCACAATCCCCTCCCTACTCCCCCCTCGTCCCACCCTCCTACCCTTTTCCCCCTCGCACCCCCATCCAATGAACTTTTAAAGAAAGTATAAAAATCACTCATCTACTCTCGTAACATAGAGTGTCCAACTTTCGGGTCTGAACTGCCAGGTGTATGCCACTGAGGAGGTTGGGTAGTGTTAGTATATTTCACTTAACAATATAAAGCTAAATAATACAGAAATTTGATTATGGCATTATTAGCAATGACTAGGTCAACTTGAAAGTGACCTACAATTCTGCATTGGAAAATATTTCATGACAAAGTTATTCAGAGGGAGGTAAGAGCTAAGTTAATTTTTTTGGAAGCATTTATATTATCTGAAATTCTAATATTCTGATACCATTAAGGCAAAATACATTAAAATGAGAGTGAGTGTGAAGAGTTATGTATTGACAGTCCTATTATAATCACATGCAAGTTTAGGAAATGTTATGGTAAACTTAATTTAACCATCTCTTGTTGACTATCAAATACACTCATGAGATTATATAGTTTATGGGTAGACCTTATAGTAAATTATAAGATACATCATACATGCTATTGTAAATAGTTATTAAATTTAAATGGTAAAAAGTGAAATTTCTTTATTTCTTAGAAGGTAATAAGAGCAAGTGCTATCAAGAAACAATTTCGATGATTGCTCTAAAAGTCCTGTCTTTAAGTGCTTTGAGGTATTTTCTAATTAATCATGAATAAAACCTTACAATCCTATTATCTATAGAAGACAGCAACAGCGAAGTTGTGGCTAACATACTTTGGGCATTTAGCATGTTTCAGATTCTTCATCAATACTTATATAAATCCAAAGTAAACCATGCAGTATTCGGTTATTATTTGTGATATTTTGTAAAAATTAGTTCAAAATATATGTGATACTAAACATGCTGACTTGTATAAAATTACATAGACATATACACACAGTATTGGGAAAACTTTAATTTGTAAAGGAGTTCTGACTGGGCAATAACTTTACTAAAACTATGCTGTTCCATGACCAACAGATAGTGAAGAATATGGAAACATAAAATGAAAATACTCAAATTGGGTGCCTAAGTGAATAATGACAGAAAATGACAAAGGAAATAGAAAGTAAATTGAAATTTGCTAATGCACATTTATATCAATTAGCTGCCCACCTGCCTCTCATAAATATAACAGACTAGAAAAAGTCAAAAAAGATCAGGAAATCTTTCTCATAGAAGTTTATGAAGCAAATCACTGTAATATCCAACATGCATTTTACTGCTAGATTCATCGACAGCCCATGAAGTCTCCTAGTGAGGGCCTTTATGAAGGTACATGGTGGAACTTTGCTTTAAAAGACATGTCATATGGCATTTAGTCAGGCTATCTTTAAACATTGTGAGGTGGAAAGTAAATTTTTTAAAATTATACTACTTTATAGTGACCAAATATTGCTATATACAGTATATACACTAATATATTATGTATACTATATATGTAGTGACTGGCGAAGATATATATATACATATATATATGTGTATAATTTTCTTAGAGGTAATATATATTATTTTTCATTTCATATGCATTTCATAGTAGATGAATGAGTAAGTGATAATATTACAAAATGATATTGTTATGACCTAAGCAATATTGTTACAAAGGAAGGTACTTTGAGCACCATGTTTTAGGAAGCACTGTGAACCCTTTTAAATCTATCACTTCTAAGTGTAAAATATTTTCTGTTCGTATGAAAGGTTATACTTTTGAAATATTGACCATGGTCATTAGCTAAAAGCACACGGTTTTGTTATCAGGAGAGGAAGTTAAAATGGGTGCTGGGATAGGGAGGAGGGGGCTTTATTCACTTTCTCCCTCATCTTATAAAATCTATGAATAAGAAACTATATTGCTTTGTTTTTAATGAAGTTAAAACTAGAAAGCTGCATGTTTTATTTCTAACACATTAATTAGCATTTGCTTTCATTCTTACCCACTAATTGTTTTTGTTCCATATGGATGTTATCGCCTTTCTAATCTCCCTGCTCATAATATGAGCAGAATAGCTTTCTCGTGTAACTTAAGATGATTTGTGAACATCCTTTTTAAGTAAAAATTTAAGATGATATTGTATGGAAATCCTGCTGAATAAAATGAAGATTATTTTGGAATATAAGTCATGTTTGTTTTTCCCAGTTAGAATGACCAGTTAAATATTTTTTAACTGTAAGGCAATGGAACATAACAGTATCCTTCCTTCCATAATTATTTGCCCTATTTATTAAATATATTAAACATATTATTTATTATATAATATATTAAATATATTATTTCATTTGTTTCAACATTTTAAAATAATTATACACAATATCAACTGAAAACAAGAGATCTTTTTACCTTTGGTATTTTCACATACTATTACTTTTATTAGATGGTAAATGCCTTTTTTTTTCTAAATTAACTATTTTCACTTGGAGTGACGGTGCACGTCTATAATTCCAGAATGCTGAAGTAGAAGGATCACAAGTTCGAGGTCAGCCTGGCCTATATAGAGTGACTAGCTCAAAACAATTTAAGCCTTTTAAACAATAACTAACATATGTAATATAATTAATATAATATAATTATATACTTTTATAGAATATAATATAACATAAACTGCTAATCAAAAGGACCAAAGTATTTTAAAAAACAATCTCCAACTTGGAAATATGACTTCTTTTAGAACAGAGTTTTTTTTGTCCGAATATTTCTGTCATTTATCTTTCTTTGTTGTTGTTGTTTTCTCCATCAAGACAACAAAATGATCACTAGGCTGCCAGTACTTATGAGTAAATTTTAGGACTAGTTGATGTGTGTGCTCACATGTGTGGGTGTGCCTGTGTGCTAATGCAGTAATGTAGCTGTATACTGCCTGTCTTTGTATTCTGAATGACAAGAGCCTTCATTTACTCCATCTGGGTCCAAGTTCATTTGATTAAGAGTCTTTTCTTCTCAATGCTGCTACTACAAAGGCAGGTAGGTGTTCAGGCATGTGCATATGTGCTCATATAATCCTCAACTGACTTGACTTGGCACGTCTAACAATCGGCATATGATATTAAAGACAATTTATATGTTGAATTTTTAGATCAGTTTTTATTTTTCTGTGATACCGACCTTGCAGGTCCTTCTAAGTTGTGGTTCTGTGTGGGTTTGACCTTCACAAGTGTCACTTATCTGGCTTTTCCAGGTTACTACACTTGTGTGGAGGTCATCTTCACGTTAAGGAGACAGGTTGGCTTCTATATGATGGGTGTATATGCCCCTACCTTGCTGATTGTGGTCTTGTCCTGGCTCTCTTTCTGGATCAACCCTGATGCCAGTGCTGCCAGGGTGCCTCTTGGTAAGCCTCCCTGCTTCTCTACCACCATGACTGTGGGGTCTGTTTGAGCATCCTATTCTGAAAATGTGATATTCCGAATGTTCCAAATGCAGCACATGGAAAATTGCGCACTTTCACTTCCTGGGAGAGCATAATCAAAACACCGTGTGTAAAATTGCCCTCAGGCTTTGTGATTAAGGTGTGCATGCATATACAATGTAAATGAAGACTTTTTTTGGACATGGGTTCTATCCTCAAGACTTCATATAAAATATATGCAAAAATTTCAAAGTCTAAAAACTCTGAAATTGGAAACAGGCCTAGTCAATGCATTTCAGAAAACAGACACTAAACTGTGCCCCTTTGTGCTGAGCGCATGCATCATCCTTTGAAGCAGACGCTTTAGAAGATATAGCTGCCTGTTGTTTGAAGGGAGACTTCCTTTAATATTTGACACTGATCTATACTTTGTCAGTGTTTATGCAGTTGGTAATTAAATTCTTTTCTTTTTCTAAATTCTCAGAATTTGCAGTTGTTGATTTATTCTATTTTTTCCATTAAGTACTTATTGATTGGGTATATTCATGCATCACTAAAATATAAAATCTTCAGTAATGCCAAAGTTCAGAACAAATAACCCTGTTGGTGGAAATCATTCTAAATAATATTCATCCCAGGCACAGAGGAAAGAAAATCATATATGACTTACCTGATATTTCATCAATATTGCCTGCATCCATGATAGTTAGTACCACATAACCTATGTGTATAGCAGGTGTTCCCATCTAGACTTGTGTAGGTACACTCTGACGTTCACGCGCTGACAAGGTCACTTGACGATACATATTTTCTTCGTTAAATGGCAGGTGAGTGTCATACTCTGATTTATTTATAAAAACCTACCTAGTACCATTGAAGGGCTGTTTCTCCGTCCTTTTAATGCTCATATACTACAACTTACTATTTTTAAGGCTGCTGACAAAGAAACACCAATATCCAGTCATTTACACTGTATGTGTTTAAAGATTCTTAAGTATTTGCTTCAGCTGGGGATGAAGCTCAGTGGTAAGGAACATGGCTTGCATATGCCAAGTTCTGGGTTCCATCCCTGGTTGCCTCTGCCTTTCTTTCCTCAAAACAGTGTTAGCTGAGGAAATAAAGAAGAACTCTTTCTGTGCCCTCAGAGTTTTACTAGGGAATATTTGAAAATTTTCCATTTTGTGTGCTTTCTGAGTCTCATGAGAAACTTACATGGGTAAAACTCTGGTATGCGTGGCCTCTCAGCAAGTGATGCACCACTACATTTGGGTTTCTTTCTCCCTTCCATACGTGTGTGTGTGTGTGTGTGTGTGTGTGTGTGTGTGTGTGTGTGTGTAGGTCTGAAGTCAGAGGACAACTTGTGGGTTGTGGATTCTGGAGAATGAGCTCAGGTGGTAGTAAGTCTTTGTAAATGCCTTTGTATCAACTAAGCTGCCTCAAATACTGCATAAAATATAGACTTTAAAGCATAAGAAACCAGAGAAGCAAAGAAAATGACTATTATATTTAAATGAGCAATATGATCAAAATTGATTAAGGAACCATAAGGCCCAAGTCTTTATCCTGTTGTTCTGTGTGTGGAATTTGTATTTGTGTGCAGTTGTGTGAGCTTGTGTGTACACATGCAGAAGTCAGGAGTGGACATCGGGTTTGTTCTTTTATCTTTCCACTTTATTGTTTTAAGACACTGACAAGGAGCCCATGGATTATTTCCTAGTGCTAGATTACAGGCTTGTGCCGCCATACTAGCATAGGAGCAGGGGACTTGAACTCAGGTCTTCGTGTTCACATAGCTGGCACTGTACACACTAAGGCTATAGATGAACAATTTAAAATAGTGTAATCTTACCCTAAAGATTATATGTAATGTATGGATATATATGTTTTATATATTTATATATAATATATAATGTTATAAATATAACATTACATATACATAACATAAATGATTATATGTTATGTATATGTAATATATATGCACTACATTTATATATTATTTTATGGCTGACAATGCATTTTGGGATATTTAAATTTATTCAACACATACTTGTTTTGTAGTGACTTTTGCTGGGTACTAATCAAGAAGATGAGACTGTAGTCTTAAAAATGAATAGCAACTATTAGTAAGATGGATTAAAAATATCTTAGCTTTAATGCATTTATATTTCCTTGCAAAGAAGCAGACATCAAATAACTGTGATAAATACTATACAAGATAGTGATATGAGGGAGAACAACATGCTTGTCAGAAAAAGCCTTAGGAAGAGATAATTCTGACTAAAGAAAGGAAGTGAAGAAATGAAAGCAATTCATGTCACTATCTAGGAGAGAGGAAAACAAGGACTTGAGTATAGATCATTAGTAATAGTGAGGTCTGGACCACTGGACATCTTTTAATGTTTGTTGCTAAACTTCTTACCCATGTCAAACAGGAAGCTCCTTGAAGAATATTTATTAACAGACTCCAATTTTGATTAGTTTTAGCTTTAGTCCTTGCCTAATTTATTGTGGACTGACTGATGAGGGAAAGGTAGAAACTAGGGGAACAGTTAGCAGATGGCTCATGACAACTGAGAGTCATTTAGGGCAATAATTGATAGTGTCCTAGACTTCCACTTTAATATTTCATAAGAGGACTCCCTATGTCCAGGGAAGCTGAGACTCCGGTGTCTTGACTGACAGCATCTCTCTGTGGATGTCACTGGGAGTCCCTTAGTCAGGGTGTACTGTGTCTGTGCTGCCAAATCTTCTTTCACTACAGCCCTCAGATGATGGAAAGGGAGGGAGGAGGAGAGGAAGGAACAGGAGGAAGAGCAGCGAGAGAGAGAGAGAGAGAGAGAGAGAGAGAGAGAGAGAGAGAGAGAG
>CAJQZJ010034368.1:1747695-1767349 GCA_907164525.1 Lophiomys imhausi
GTGTGTGTGTGTGTGTGTGTGTGTGTGTGTGTGTGTGTGTGTGTGTGAGACATTTGTCTGGAATGGAAGATAGGTAATTGGTTCAACATTTTCTGCATTGTTGAGTTGTTCTTTCTTTGTCTTTTGTTTAGACCAAGGAGGTTCCCTTGGAGTTTCTTTGTCTGTACCTGAGGGTATTTGTAGGTGCCACTATCTTAAGCACCACTTCCAAAACATATAAGGCAAAATAAAAATTAAAGAGTGTATCACTGTGTGGCTCCACGGGTTCAGGCCCAGAGTTTGGCCCCTGCCCTGACCCTGTACAGTGGTCTTCATGATAGTTGTCTTCCTTCTCCTCCTCCCCTGTTCCTCCTGCCTCCCCCTTCCACCTGCCTCCCCCTTCCTCCTCCGTTAGCACTTCCTTCTTAAATACATTGTCCTGTCCTTTCCAGTTCACTATTCATTTCTCTGCCTCCTTCTGTTGCTTCTTTTAAAGTCTTTTGGGTATAAAAGGTAGGGTTTTCATGGAACTGAATGGGAGGAAAAGACAACTTAGTCTGCTCTCTCTTCCTTTAAGGAGAGATCCATGGTGTTTTCAAGACCCTCAGATTCATTACTTTTTCTGCACCTCACATGAATCTAATGATTAAAGGTGTTCATCAATGCACTAATCTAGTATCTTCTTTTCTTTTCTTTCTCTCTTTTTTTCTTTACTTTTTATTTCTGAACCCATTGGTCTGTGTTTTCCCGTGTAGCCCCCAGCATTAGCTTCCTAAGAGTTATGATTATAGGCTTAGGACACCAGACCTGCTTTAATACTTTCCTACCTTTTGTCATGTACCAGGAAAACCATTTTCAGAGAAATTGTCATTTCCATCCCCCACATTTGGCCTTGGTCTCTGTTGCTATCAAAGCCTCAGAAGCTGCTGGCACAGAGCGGAGTTGAAATGCACAAAGTAGTGAGTGAGTCATCACTTTGAAGGAACTTTGAGGTTCCTTCATAGGACGGGAACCAGTCTTTCTCTTTCTTCAGTTGTGTCATCACAAATGGCTTTTCTAACGCACATGCAGCACACATGCACCATACCACTTGTTTTGAACATGGGAGAGTTTTGAACATATCACGGAGTTTCCAGTGAATTAAGGGTGGGAAAGTGGCAGCTTCTGAGAATTCTGATAAAATACATTATTTATTCCACTTTAAAATCAAAATCTATTTTCATGCCTTTCAATTGTTGATATGGACAGCATTAAGCATAAGCCTAAATAAGAATTCTTTATTATGTGATTTTTGTAGTGTTGAAGCTATGCTTTTCTTTCCATTGTGATGACATGTGTAAGTAACCTGGACTTTTTGTGGCTGTGATTCAAAGGCCGACACTCTTCCTTCAGGACAAAAGGCTCAGTCATTAATTAATTAGCAGTTCTAGTCAGAAACAGGAGAGCAAAGATGTAGGTTCTGAATTCACACTTTGAATACCATTTTCTGTGCACTCACCCAATATTGGACCAAGGACAGATTTTTATTTTTAGCATTTAAAATAAAAACAGTCTTACAACTCAAATACTAGCCTATGTTAATGTTGTTTCATGCTTTATTTCTTAAAGTTAATAAAAAGTCCATTCAATGGTATGAGCCTTGTTATTTGGGCAAAATATCAGAGCCTTCTTAAATGTTTAATTGATCTGGTGGATTAATCAGTTGACTGTTATTCCTGCTAATTTGTAAACTCAATTTTAAAATATCTTTCTTAAGGGATATGGTATTTATAACTCTAAAAATGGTTACATCATCTTTCATTTTTATTCTCAGGTTGGTGAGACCAGATGCAAAAAAGTTTGTACTTCCAAGTCTGATCTGAGATCCAATGACTTCAGCATTGTTGGAAGCTTACCAAGAGATTTTGAATTATCCAATTATGACTGCTATGGGAAACCCATTGAAGTCAATAATGGACTTGGGAAATCACAGGCAAAGAACAACAAGAAGCCTCCGCCTGCCAAGCCTGTCATTCCAACAGCAGCCAAGCGCATTGATCTCTACGCAAGAGCATTATTTCCTTTCTGTTTCTTGTTCTTCAATGTTATATATTGGTCTATATATTTATGATAAACCATTTCCATTTGTATGAAATATACTACCATTTCGTTGTGACCAATGCAATTCATAATTGCTGATCTGTGAAAACTTTGCATTTTCATAGCAATATATTGCATTTTGGATGCCACTTGATTATAATAAAATACAGCACCTTACTTTTGAATGGCAGCATGACCCTGTAATGTCTATGCTCCAACCATGAGATAGATAGATAGATGTATCTAAACTGACCATAGTGCTTTAGGAATCAATGAAAAATAAGCATACTAAATAATCTACATAATATGCTCTTCAGCTACTGTAACTGTACCTGCAAACACTTCAGATAATCCTGATGAAAACATGATATGCACGCAGACTCCTGTTATGTTCACCATTATAACGTACCTAGTACTTCACATTCCCTATTTTCAATAGTATTACCACAGACCAACCAAGATCGTATGACATATTGTTTAAAATTTTTAAGAGAGGTAGATCAGTAATGTTATGCAGGTTTGTTGAGAAATAAAATCAAAGTTATACATTTATAAAGTCAACTTATTTTTAAGTGTGTTTGTGTTGTCAAAAGGCCAGATAATAGAACAAACAGTAAGCATTTTTTGAAGAAAAGAGAAATCTGGGTTCGTACAAATGCATACTGAATTCTGGCTTCTGACAAAATATAGACAAATGATAGATGTACTAATTAAATATTTTGGATAAAATAAATTATTTATTCCACCTTAAAATCAAAATCTATTTTCATGCCTTTCAATTGTTGATATGGACAGCATTAAGCATAAGCCTTAAGAAGAATTGCACACATTTCAAATCTGAACAGTGGTGGCATGTGATTCTACATCACTTTTAGACTCAAAGAGGAATTGTTAGCATTAGCTTGAACTGGAAAAATGATAATCATTGAAGGACTTAGCTTCTTTATTTTATTAAAATGCTTCTGTATTTCAAGTAATAGTCAAACTGTTTTGGGAATTTGTTTTTTAAATTTATTTGAATGTATTTGAATATGTTATAAAGCAATGACTTATAAATAATATCTTTTATTTAAACTATATACATTACTTTTTCTTCTTGCTAAAAGTCTGACATTAGGGGATGACTTACTTTATATTGTTTCTATCTGCAAACAACTCCTGAATCTCACAAGACTCCATTACCTAACAATGTCATAGTGGAACTATTTATTTCTGTCTCAACTAAAATTGGAGCTATTAGTAACCGTGTAATGTAAGCATAGACCTCAAAACTACTTTACCTTATTTGGAGTGCTTCTGTTCTTGTTGATATAATACATTAAAAGTATTATTTGTGCAATTACCATATGCAGTTGCTGCTATTTGATTCATTGAAGATTTTTTACTTAAAAATATCCTCAGTGGTTATGAACTTTTAAAATGGTTTATAGACTAAACCACTGAAGTCTGTCAGTACCATCCTGGTATGAAAGCAAGACCATCTAAATGATTTTAAAATGTTACAAGTAAAACTGCTAATGAACCTGAGAATTCTATCAAGACCTAGAAAAAAATATTAATTTGATGGGACATCAGTGGGAAAATATCTTGAAAATATATTGTTTTAAAAATTTTGTTTTTAGTGATATTTTCTTTTCTTTTTAGAAATTATTATTTCAAGTTACATCTTTATCACAGTCCCCTCCCTCCATCCTTCCTGATCCCACCCTCCCAAACCCTCTCCCTTCTCCCACCTATCCTACTCCTCCAGGGTGTGGTGTCCCTACATATCAATACCCTTCAGTTCAGAAGTCATATGAGGGCTAGCAGCTTTCTCTTGCATTGGGGGCCTACATGGCAGCTCCACTAGGGCAAAGTGTCCCACTAACAGGTAACAAAGTCTATGTACCTGTTTCTTTTGGTTTGTTAGTTATAGGACAATTATCCTGTACTATATAGCTAAAATCCAGTTATAAGTAAATGCATGCCATGGGGATCTTCCAGGGTCTAGGTTAGCTTACTCAGGATGAGCTTTTCTAGTTTCATCCATTTGCCAGAAAATTGCATGATTTCATTGTTTCTGATAGCTGAGTAGTATTCCATTGTGTAGATGTACCACATTTTTAAAAATCCATTCTTCTGTTAAGGGACATCTGGGTTGTTTCCAGTTTCTAGTTATTGCAAGTAAAGTGGCTACAAACAAAGTTGAGGATATGACCTTGTGGTTTGGTGAGGAATAGTTTGGATGTATACCCAGGAGTGGTATGGCTGGGTCTTGCAGTAGAGCTATTCCAAGTTTTTTAAGATATCACCAGACTGATTTCCATAGTGGTTGTACAAGCTTGCACTCCCACCAGCAATGGAGGAGGGTTCCCCTTTCTCCACAACCTTACCAGCACGTGCTGTCATTTGAGTTTTTGATCTTAGCCATTCTGACAGGTGTGAGATGGAATCTCAGAGTCATCTTGAGTTGCATTTCTCTGATGATTAAGTATGTTGAATATTTCTTCAAGTTTTTTTTGGGCCATTAGAGATTCCTCTTTTGTGAATTCTCAGTTTAGCTCTGTTCCCCATTTTTTATTAGATTATTTGTTTTATTTGTGTTTACTTTCTTGAGTTCTTTATAAATTTTGGATATTAGCCCTCTGTCAGACATGGGGTTGGTAAAGCTCTTTTCCCAATCTGTATGTTGCCATTTTATTTTAATGACAGTGTCTTTTGCCTTACAGAAGCTTTTCAGTTTCATGAGGTCCCATTTATTGATTGTTGCTCTTAGAGTCTGAGCTATTGGTGTTCTGTTCAGGAAATTATCACCTGTGCTGAAGAGTTCAAGGCCTTTCCCCACTTTCTCTTCTATTAGATTTAGTGTATCTGATTTTATGTTTAGATCTTTGATCCACTTGAACTAAAAAATTTTGTGCAAGGTGATAAACATGGTTCTGTTTGCATTCTTTTACATGTTGACATCCAGTTAGACCAGCACATTTGTTTAAGATGCTTTCCTTTTTCCATTGTACAGTTTTGGCTTCTCTGTCAAAAATTAAGTGGCTGTAGGTGTGTGGATTTATTTCTGGGTCTTTAACTCAGTTCCATTGACCAACTGGTCTGTTTCTATACCAGTACCTTGCTGTTTTTATTACTATTGCTCTGTAGTATAACTTGAAATCAGGGATTGTAATACCTCCAGATGTTGTTTTATTGTACAGGATTGATTTAGCTATTCTGGGTGTTTTGTTTTTCCATATGAAGTTGAGAATTTTTCTTTCAAGGTCTGTAAAGAATTGTGTTGGTATTTTGATAGGAATTGCATTGGTGATATAGTCTTATAGCATGTTTTCATATTACAGCTTTGATTCAGGGTTTTGATGTCTTTTAGTGAAAGCAGTGTTATTATATAGAAATGTATTGATGAAAACAGTGGGAAAGGATTTCCTTCATGTAATACAACATAATAACCTCTTAATATCAGACCATATCCTTGGAGTACAGATTCTCTCCACTATTTATTTTAGCTAAATATGTTGGTGTTTTATAAACCAGACATATCTGTTTAGGATAGGCACATGGCACTGCTATCATTACCTTTTTCTTTCTTTCTTTCTTTCTTTCTTTCTTTCTTTCTTTCTTTCTTTCTTTCTTTCTTTCTTTCTTTCTTTTTCCCTTCCCAGCATTCAATGTTGTGGGATCCCAATGGAGACCTAATTTTAGGTATTTCTAATGTCTGTCTAACCTTTAAATATGAAAAGTATTTAACATAAAAGATTATAGAACAAATGGTATTTAACCTAACATTATGTGAATTCTTCACATTATGTGTTGGGATTCTTTATAGATGAAGACATACTTAAATTCATATATACAAATTCTGCTTCCTCTTTTTCTTGAGATGACTTACTTTTTTTTTTCCATGTGGAATGAAGTTGTTTTTTGTTTCTATTGTGAAACAATTTTAGAATAGTTCTTTGTGTATGGATGTGGCTGTCTATGTGAGATGGATTCCCAAAGTGAAGTTGCTGACTTGAAAAACTTGGACATTTAAAACTCCAGCATGTTTCTGCTAATAGATATTAATACCAATATCGCCACAACTCATGCTCTCCCAGTGCCAATTCCTACCCAAATTCATGTGGTTGAACTATTTTTCTTTTTTTTTCACTTGACATCAATTCAGAATGTTCTAAAGAACTCAAAAACTTACAAAAATTCATATATACCCTTGATCTTGGTCTGCAAATACTCCTCTTCACACAGATTTGCTTTACTTCTCTCCCAGCGCTATGTGTGCACAAGCAACTGCTTTGTAAAATTTTAAAGACAGATATGATAGCTTTTTACGTATACAACTTTTGTGTGTGTTTCTCAAATTATAAGAGCCTTTCATTTCATGACCACAGTGATGGAATGAGCCCACATCAGGTAACTGGCACTGATGGCGTTATTACATTTTAAATCCGCCTCTCTATATTCTGTTATTGTCCTTCATGAGCCAATTCAGGATCATGTGTTTAATTTAATTGCCATGATATAGTTTTTAAAACATTATTGGGGGCTGGAAAGACAGTTAGTGGTTGAGAATGCTTGCTGATCTTGCAAGAGGACCTTAGCTCTGTTCTTATCATCCACATGGCAGCAGTTTACAGCTGCTTGTAATCACTTCTCCAAAGAATTTGATCCTCTTCTGACCTCTGCAAGCCACTATGTGGAATTCATGTGTACCTATACATTAATAAAAATATATTTAAAATATTATGCCACTCCTCTGCATATACACTTAACACCTTGTTTTGGTCTTCATTGAACTAAATAAAACATTCCCTTATGAAGTTATCAGGAAGTTGTTTATAACTTGATGGTTGGCATAGTGTTAAGCATTCTAAATGTTAATTGGTCCTGTTTGCTGTCTGTTATTTATATTTACTCTGATTGGTTAAATAAAATGCCAAGGCCTGAGATTAGGCAAGGACAGAGAAAGGTGGAACTTCCTGAGATTAGAACAAGAAGCATGCACTTTAGACAGAGGATTAATGCATTCCAGCCAGAAGCAGCAGGAAGAAGGAGGCACACACCATGGGTTAGAGAAAAGAACCTCATTCCACATGGCCAGGAACATCGGCATATCATGGAGAATGGCAGTCCAAGGGGACATATGTATATATGGGGTCATATTTGGGTAGTAGAATTATGAGCTAGCTTAGATGGGCTAGGATTGCACAACTCAGGCCAAGGCTTGTTAAAATCCATGTGGTGTCTGTGTGTACTCATTTATAATGTCTGGTTAAGAATTAACTGTCAAACTAATTAAATATAATATAAATACTGGTTAAACAGTTTAATTAGCCATATTTCTTTTTATACTTGATGTACAACTAAATTGATTTTGACCATTTTCTCTCATCTTTAGAATTAATTGAAGTACTAAATTCAGTAATCCACTTTTAGGAAAATGGTTAATTTAATGTTTTATTTCTTTTAAGTAGACTAGTCTTGGATGTCATGTCTGCAAACACTCCTTTCAAGGCATATGTATTTCATTCAGAAGTAAGTGTGTTTCAGTCATATAATTTCCTTTTTGGTGAATAACAAAGCTACAATATTTTCTTCAGGAGATGCAGAGCTCAAATTCAGCTGCTTTTAAAACCACACAATTATTTATAATACTGAAGATTTCCATACATGTGCAGTAATGGATGTGAAATTTAAGCAACCAGGTCTAAAATGTCAAATAGTTTGCCATCTTTTCTATAACTTTTTGTAAATACATTCATGCTGAGTGTAACTTTGCTTTAGAAAATATGGGTTATTCAAATTATATAAACAAATTGATTGTGTATTTATGCAGCATAACAATGATTTAGCTTGCACTAGCTTTGTTGTACAATAAAACTAGTCTTAACCTTCTAAGTGTTAAAATCAAGCTTTTGGAAAAATGCCAGTCTCATCACCAAAGGAATAGGAACTTTTTTAGAGACATTTGTGTGATTAATGTTAAGGAGAACTCTATGCCAGTCAAATTGAAGTTTACTTCTATTCTTAGTGTTCATTCATGCATAAACTAGATCCTTATACTTTGGTACATTTTTTCTCTGTAGATATTTGTGTATATATCACATACACATCTTTAATTTTATTATTTTTCTCAAGCAAGAATAATGAAGAAGTTCATTAATTCTGTTTGACTTTCATTTTTCTCAAATTATTAACAGTGGAAAATAAAGACTTTATACTCTTAAATATTTTTAAGTTTCTCAAATCTCACATGCTAAACCACAAATAATTTTTACATCAATAAATGTATAGATATTTTATTTTGTTAAGGGTCTGTGTGGGTCCAAAACTGTTGTGTTGAATAAGGCAGAACTCCCACTAGTAAATTAATGACATACCAAAATCAACAGAGTGTGAATTTCATATGCTAAATATCTAAATCAATGTAATACAGATCACAATATACACCGTAATAACCAAAGAGCATGAAAAGACATAAGCCATTTGTATAAGGGAAAAGAAGCTCTTAGATCTTAGAAAAAAGATAGTGAACAAAGTGGCTCAGCTGTTAAATGTTAAAATGTTTGCAGTCAGGCCTGGAGCTCTGAGTCCCACAAGGTGGAAGGAGAGGACAGACTTTCACAAAGTGTCCTTTGACTTCCACACATATATCATAGCACACACACCCCAATAAGTATATATTTTAAAAAGGTAAAACTAGCATGAACAAACTACAAATAGTTTAAGAATATACTACAGAATTGTGAAGCTAGAAATTAACCCAGAGAAGAATTGCGAACTGCAACATGTAGAACCAATTCAGTCAAAAAGCATTAAGAACTGATGGGAGAGCAGCTTGCGAGTTTTCTCTTTCTTTCCTTCTTTCTTCCTTCCTTCCTTCCTTCCTTCCTTCCTTCCTTCCTTCCTTCCTTTCTTCCTTCCTTCCTTCCTTTCTTCCTTTCTTTCTTTTTTAATGTTTATTTATTACTTCAGATTACATCTCCATCAAAGTACCCTCTTTCCACCTCTACCAGACCTGCCCTCCCACCCTCTACACCCTATACTTTCCATTCCACTCCTCGGGAGAGGAGTGTCCCTTCATATTAGTCACCTGCCCCGGTTCAGCAGTCATATGAGGGCCAAGAGCCTCCTCATACACTGGGGGCCTACAAGGCAGCACCGCTAGGGAAAAGTGTCTCATTGACAGGAAACAAAGTCTATGTTCCTGTTCCCTTTGGTGCATTGGTTGTAGTATAGTTATCCTGTACTATATGGCAAAAATTCGATTATAAGTGAATAGATCCCATGTGCATCCTTCTGAGTCTGGGTTAGCTCACTCAGGATGAGCTTCTCTAGTGGTGTACGTCTCTATACCTAAAGCATATTTCTTAACTAAACCCAGCTTCTGCTCTTAATCCTATAACTTACTGAAATGATTTTCAGTAAGTCTCAATTTTAAGTGGGAGGCACTTGCAGTTCAATCAATCCTCCATGGTGAGGAAAGAACAGCAGAGCAGATCATCCCCTGCCCCAATGGCTTACCAAGACTATGTGTAAATGCAGGTCCTCGGCCAATTATCTCCGAATAGAAATTTTATTGGTCAATTACTATTGCCTCACCCTAGGCCACCGAGGACAGGAACAGAAATACCTTGTCTGAAAGGGTTGGCAGGATGAAGAGGCCTAATGCCTTAGCTTTGAAAAGTCTCCACTCAGGTTACCCAATGGTCCCAAGGGGCACTCTGTTAAGAGTTGTAAATGTTGCTTTCCCGAAGAAAACTGGCATTCCCGAAAACATATATGTTTACTCTTTGAAGACAAGAACTGTGTGCTATACAATTTATGAAAATTTCCTCCTAAAACGTGGGTCATATCTGCCTGCTTGACTCAGAAACTCCAGTGTTTAGCATCATTCTAAATCAGAATCAGCGGGCTTGACCACTGTGAAGATATCTTTAGTTTATTAACCGAGAGCAGATTATATGGGACTCATTAAGAGGGAATAACCTAATAAATTCTGCTTTGGACTATTCTAAAGCCTCTTTCTAAACACAGCTGCTCTTTCTCTGTCCATTCATTCCTAGGCTCAAAAAGCTCTTTCATTCAAAAAGCACGAGTTTCCAGTCCGTGTTCTGGCATCTTGGAAGTTTTGAAATTGTTAGGTGAATTAATTTCAATGTCCCGTATCACATACCGCACTAGAGCTGAAAACGTTAGGACAAAGCTTGGATATGAAATGCTGGTGACTGGGTTTGCTGCCTAATTTATGCATTTGTTAAAGAAACTTTTCTTCAGTTTTCCTATTTTTAAAGAAGGATGAATAATTATCTATGAGTCTATAATCATAATTACATGTGTATTTATGGTGGCTAAAAGCAAATATTTGGAAATAGCTGAGGCTACAAATTGCCTTTTTAGAAATCCTTATAAAATTGGGTGTTTGGCTAAGAACCTTATATGGTCATTTTGATAAATGGTTCATATTATTTCTGCTCCTAAAATAGGTTAGTATTCATAATTATCCAAGTCAGAGTAGACTATTAAAATTTAAGGATAGGTGGGGTAGAAGGAACTATATATTACACAATTAGATCTGCTTGGGTGTTGAAATCTTAATCTGGAGGTCACAATTATGAGTCAGGTTGTGTGTATGACAAAACAATATCCTAATGCCAGAACTTCGGAGTGCACCCACTTTCTACCCCATTAAATGGCAGGTGTGAGGAAATGAGAAGGCTTCTGAACATTTCAAAGAATGAGGACACATTTCCTGGATCTATTAAACAAGCTGTACAAATTGAGCTCAATTTTTGTACCATAAAATATATGATATATTATGTTATATGATAATTAGTTCTCATAATGAATATCCTGAAAAACTATGATCTGAATTTATTTCTGAAACATAAAAATAATTTTATATTATGTTCAATAGAATGGTAATGTTATTGTATTTTATTATATTTCAGTTCTTTGAATTTAGATAATCCCACTCCTAAGTAGAAGAGTAATTCTCAATCAATGTATGAAATTAACACAATTCTGAGCAAATGGTAATGTTTTATGTGCTGAACTCATCTTCAAGTGTACGAGGCAAACTTCCAGCTAGTAAAATCATATTGAACTCCCTGTGCCTATCCATTCACTAAGGACATATTTCCTTAACTTTTGACATGTGAAATTGTATGACTAGGCACACACTGAGGCCAATGAGCGTGCTAACGATTTTAACTTGGATATTTCGAAGCAGCATGAGAAGAGGGGTCACTACTCTGGGGAGAGCATCCAAATCGTTTGAAAACCCAACCACACATTACATACAAATCTTAAAGAAAAAAATCTTTCAAAAACTTCATTATTTTTTTAACAAAAGGAAACTTGGGTGAAAACAGTTTGTGAATCAGTGCCTAAAACAATTTTTAAAAACTGGAAGAAAAAAGAAGAAAATCTGGAAGAAACTCTAAATATGGAATAATTATTAATGAAAGGCAGTATGAAGTCTTTTCCACCTACTTCCCAGGTAAAAGTCACGTCAAATAAGGGATTTTTAAATATAGCAAAGATAGGTAATTTTTTCTTCGCCATAGAAAATATCCTTGAAATTTGACCTATTGTATTTTATCTCTTAAAAAGCATTTATGTATGAACCATGGTATGCACTTTTTAAAAGACAGATAATCCACTATATTCCTCAGACTTTCCTATGACATTAGGACGTTGTCAGTCAACACACAGATACAAATATATTTTATATAAATATATATTTGTATATAATATTTTCCAAATACTTATAGATTTATGAGATGTGCTGTTTATCTTTGTACACACACACACACACACACACTCAAGCAAGACTAGTTAATTAATGTTCTATTTGCAATCATGTGCTATAATTTTTTCTTTTTTAAGTTCTGCAGGGTATACATTTTATGTATGTTCCATAACAGTTTCACATTATAGTTGCATTAGGAGCCTTTTGCCAGCTTACCTATTAAAAGATCAAATAAAATAAGTGTGTGCTAATTGATATGAAACAGATGGCCCACAAAGAAAGACTTAGTCTCAACAGATTGTTCCATTTACTTATTTGTGTGTTTATTCATTTTAAAAAGCTGCCATTCTTGAATCTACCCCAGGCTCATTCTTCTGCACCTCATAAAATGAAGTGCACCCTCACCTCCTTCCATATACCAAAACAACTCCCATTTCCTATATGCTGCACAGTTCTGGGAGGAGTCCAACTCATTTTTCTTCAATCTCTTACTCCAGTTCTTTTACACTTGTATAAAATTCCAGTAAATTTAACTCCTTCTACATAGGCCATGTCACCCTGTCCTCCTGGAGACGTGGTAGAGTTTCATAGGTTGCCTATGACAGTGCGTATTCCCTACTCTTTTTTCATTTCTAGGACCAAATATTTTGGTACTCCCTACCTATTTGTTTTCCATGGTTACCCTCTTAAATATTGTGTCTGCACAATGTTTCACATGCTCCACTTTGATATGTTCCACGGCCTCTTCTGCCTCATTTGTGTACAGTACCAACATTGTACAAACTGTTCAAGATTGAATTTAAACTATGTAATAGGCATCTCCATTTGTTCAATTCAAACTGACGCTGCCATTTTTTTCTCATGTTGAGTCGCTTGTGGGACTTGGAGTTTTCATCTCGCCTCCTCATAATGTTATTGGGTACCTTCTCTACCTACCCAAATCCCCTTTCTTTTGAAGATGCGTCCAGACATTGTGTGTATGAGAGAAAAGGAGAAAAAATGAGGTAGGAGTAGGGAAGGGGGGCTCATGGAAAGGGCTGGTTTCAAGTTTTACTTTGGCATAGTCCTTTTGTATTTAGTATAGTCACCAAAGAAACAAAATTATTATATTTCTTAGAAATGTGATTGACTTGCCATTTTTTTAATGTCACCCAAGGTCTGAATCTGCATTGGAATTCCAGTAGACTCATGACTCGTCTGAATTCCTGTGTCTCAGCAATTGTTTGGAGAAATTAAATAAGCCTGGAGAGTTAATAGTTGCTGAATTTTCTAGATTTTTTATGAAATGAACTTGGCTTTGTGACACTTAAGCTAGAAGGGAGGGGATTTATGATTTGGAGCTCATTTCAAATACTTGGCTTTGGTTGATGTTTGCTTGATGACTGAAGATATTTAGTAACCTTTTAATAACCTTGGTAGTCATTTATGTATGTTCTTTTGAGAAATGTCTAGCCTGGCTCTTTGTTTTCTTTCTATTGATTTCCTACGGATTTTGAATGGTAACCACTTATATGATTGGTTTCAAATAGGCTTTTTCTTTCTTGTGTTTTCTTTTCCTGTATAATTATTCTCCTTGCTGTCCAGAAACTTTGGTTTGACTTAATTCTACTTTTCTATTTTCTTTTCCCGTACTTTGAGAATCATATCCAAAAAATTCATGGCTCTGAAAAATGTTATAAAACCTTTTCTTTATGTTTGCTTCTAGAAGTTTCACGATTCTCAGTCTTATTTTAAAATGTTAACCTATTTGGAATTTATTTTTATATATACTATAAAATAAAGATCTAATTTCATTCTTTATGCACATATTCAGTTTTCACAATGATATCTATTGAAGAGACTGTTCTCTTATATTTACTTTTATCCCCCTTGGTACCATTGCCAGAGGCCAACATACAATACATTTAAGGAGTGAGTTTTAGGCTCTTTCTTCTATCCCATTGGGCTGTTTGTATTCACTTCAGTAAATGCTTTTTGATTATTGTGTCTTTTGGTGTGTAGCTTTTCTGACTCTTAAAGTTGCACTTGCTAATTAAAGGTTTTTGTGATTTGTCTGGAATTTTTCATGAAAATAATATTGGTCTGTGATAGTAATGATAATGAATGCTCCAAATAGGGTAATATGAATATTTCATAAGATAAATTCTTTGAGTCCACACACACAGAATGTGATTACATTATTTGTGTCTCCTTTAATTTCCTTTAGCAATGCTTTATAGTTTTTAGTTTGCAGTCTTTTGTTTACTTTATTTCCCCAAGATTCTAATTAATTTGTTGTTTAATTAATTTTTAATGATTTATTTTAAATTATATGTAAATTATATATGAATGTAATTTATATTTTTAATGATGTGTGTGTGTCTATGTCTCTGTATCTGTGTCTGTGTGGGTATGTACACTTAAGTTCAAGTGCCTGCAGAAACCAGATGAGGATGTTAGCTCACCTAGGCCTTGAATCACAGACTGTGATGAACCACCCAATGTAGGTACACGGAACTAAACTCCATTCCTTTACAAGAGCAGCAGGTATTCTTAACTGCTGAACCATCTTTCAATTTGTATAAGGATTTATTATTTTTTTAAATTGGCATGTAGTTGGAGTATGGGAAGGAAGTGTATTGGAAGAAATGTAGGGAGGGATACCATTGAAGGTACTGCAATAATGTCCTATAGAAACATACTGTTATGGAAGCTTCATAAAATATATACATTCACACTACACATATTCATGCATGTATACAGAGCCGTAGGCTAATAAATAAAAAGATAAGTGCTGGGAATAAGTTAACTCCTTCAGAGTTGCTGAACAATTAATGTCTACTAACCATCCAAATATTACAAACATATGATCTACATTATTGTCTAGAACTTGATAGTAACATACTATTGCTGAAGAAACCACACATTTTAGTAATAGATCACAGAGAAATCAAGCTGGGTTCCTGGAAGCCTCATTCCTAATGGCTGGCTTTTAGAGTGCTAAAAGTATTTTACCTGCTACAAGGGGAGATAAAGAAACCATTGATCTTAATTAGTCATGAACCCTGAGAGCTACAAAACCAATTGATCTGGCAAGATGTGCCTACAGGTGCACTAATGACACAGATGTATTGGGAATAGCCAACCACTTTCTGATTGGACTTGACACCAGCTCCACAAGTTGAAACTTATATTCGCCAAGATTACTAGGGTCATGAACCGAAGGCAAGTCATAGGATCGAGGGAAGAGTCTACTTTTTTTTTTTTCTAAAAGAGCATAATGTTAAACCAACTCCTAACAGATTATTGTTATACCGATAGAATGATCATCCTTCAATCTATATCTGAAACATTTCTTTCTGCACTATATGAGGGCATAACACACAGACCCACAATTGGAGAAGGTGTAGAGAATGGGAGGTTGCAGAGTACTCATCCCTCAATGGGACCTCTATAACTCTTCCCTTCCCTTAAAGTTGAGGCATCATTCCAGAAGTGGGGATCAAACAATCATAAGAACAAGAAGTGGTGGATGGCTACAAGAAAACAATCTTTTATGGATATAGCAGACAAGCAGTTTCAAATATTAATGCTTAGCAAGTGCATAAAATCTGACTAAATTCAGCCCAGAAAAAGCCCAGCATAGAAAGGGGAAGTGGACCTAAATGCCTCCCCTTAGCGAAGGAAATACTGACAACTGGTAGCTGCTGGAAAGAGAGGAGTCACTTCAGGGTGTGACCCCTGGTAGTTCAATCACACTCTTGTAAAAGGCAACACATCCAAGAATGTGTTGGTAGTACAAACTGTAATTCCTAGATTTAATTGAAAAAGAAAAAAGAAAAAGAAAAAAAAAGGTCACACTGTTGAAGAACAGAATGTTGGGTAAGCAGGGAGAAGGACAGATGTGGGAGAAGTTAGGGGAAGGCACTGAATGTAATTAAAAAAAAACAAAGAAAAAAGAAAAAGAAAGAAAAAAATTGAATTAATTCATCAAGTAACAACTAAAAAGAGAAAAATTGGTGTCTATACTGAATGGGATTATTTGTGTCTTATTTGTAGATAGTTCATAGCTAATAAAAACATTTATCTTTTATATACAGATATTTTTTTAGCCAGAAATTTTATTAATTAGTTTTTAATATATATTCTAGCAAGCTGTTGGGAGAATCATTTGGGTTTATTTTCTATATATTAGAACAAGTCATTTTGAAAATAAGAAAAATTGAACTTCTTTCAGATTTTGATTTCTTTTTTAAATACTTTATTTTTTTTCTTCAAGTTACATCTCAGTAACAAACCCCTCCCTATTCCCCCTTCCTATCCCACCCTTCCACCCTCTTCCCCCCAGAAGTTTCCCCTTTCAGTCCAACAGATGGTTCCTTCTCTTATAACAGTAAGTATTATACAAAACAATAGATATAAATATGCCACATTTATGAGAGTTAAATGGCCCAGTATACCTTCCCAATGTCCAGTTTATACATATTTGGCCCCTGACTTTAACATTCTACTATCTAACCAACTCCATGAGTTTAAAGGTCTATATGTGACTCAACATTCATACTATCTTGCAACACACTTTTAAGAGTATCTTCTTAGATCTATAACACCCTCTTGATTCCTAAACACTTCAAAATTTAACTATGAGACTCTAGCTGTCTATTCTTCAACCACCTCAGAGACCTGAGAGGGATAAATATATTTGCTTATATAGGAAGTGCAGGGCCTGCAGCTTCCAAAACTAAGAAAGAACATACCAATGACTGCCTGGACAGTTCCCATTTTCTCTCCATACATTCCTGCATCAGTCTTCAGCCTTTGGGTCCTGTTTCTCTGACAGACATTTGTTGTAGAGCAGGGATTATGAAGGACTTACCTACCCTGTCTTGGCAGAGTTAGGCTGTCGACTTCCCTGCTACCAAGTTTTGTCCTTTTTGGACAGCAGTCTGTCTGCAGTTGGTGCAAGAGGTTTTTTCATGCCAAGAGAAAGGCTTGCCACTAATTCAACCATTTTACAGTGGAGGTTCTTCGATGCTTATCCTCTACTTGGAGTAGAATAGGGTTGCCGTCAGGCGCTGATATGTCTCGATATCAAAAAAAAATCTTGATTTAAGATAACATCTTTGAATGCCATATTCTGCAGATCTCTAGGGGTTTTGGAAGATGCCCTATCCATCTCTTGTATTTAGATAAGCAAATGTTGCTTGTCTCTTAGCAACTTGATTACTGGGTAGTTTAGAGAATATCTGTGATAGACTGTCATAGTAGCCAACAAAGAGACATGTTTGCATGACTAGGAGTTTGTTTTAACTATCCTAGACCGTTTTAGACGGTTGGTATCAAGAAGTCAGAGCTTCACATTTTATTTTTAAGTATCTCTAGGTATGATACCATTGGGAAGCATTACCTTTAAATTTGTATCAATATACAAAGATCTATTCCATTGTGGTTAAATATACTCTTAATTATGTATCAATATACCAAGATCAATGCCTATGTAGCCCAATATAATCTTAATATTACGTCCATATGCAAGGGTCAGTACCATTGTGGCCAACTATAATCTTAATTTTGTATCAATATACAAAGATCAATACCGATGTAATCCAATACAATCTTATTTTTGCACAATAAACAATGGTCAATACCACTTTAGCCAAATAAACTACTAATTTTGTATCAATATACAAAGGTATAAGGGCATATTCAATAATCTGCCCCTTCTTCTTGGACCTTCCTGTGCTATGTCTATATCTCATTTTTCTCAAGCCCATGCACTCCTACATAGGAGAGGAAGAAGGATACAGAAAAGGAAATGTAGGAATTCCCTGGGGCTAACCTCCAAAACCCATTAAGACAGGACCATTTATCAGCTTGTAGTCTCTTCCCCTACATAACAGAGTTTTCAGTTATCCTTCAACTAACCAAATAGATGGGCGGAGAAACACCCTCCCCACCCTCTGGGCATGGGACGTCGCTCTCTTAAAGTGACTTCCTGCTGATTTGGGTCGTAGTAGACCTGTTTGGGGCCCCAACCCAAGTGGGAAAAATGATTAAAAATGTTAGTACAATCCTTTTATGTTCAGTCCTTCTGTTCTCAGCTGTTTAGATGACCTTAAGGGGTTTGTAGGCAGAAGCTGATCTTGCAGGCTTCACTGAGGTTCCGGCTGGGGCATTGTGTAGAGCTGAACGGTCCCAGCGACACTGGATTGCAGTGGTGGTTGCAGGCCCCCGGTGGAGACAGCTATTGAGGAAGTCTGCCAGGCAGAATCAACTGGGTCACTCATCCTCCTTGGTGCCGGATTCTGCTCTCTGCTGAGGATTCCGCTGTCCGCTGTCCCCGGGCTCCCCTAATGGACACGTCGATTCTCCTGGAACGATAAGAACAGAGCCCTGCCCCAATCCCAACCCTAGGACAATTGCCCTCTTTTTTTTTTTTCTGGGGGGGATGGGGGGGGCTAGGTAGTACTTCTCCTGAAGCAAATTTGGCCTTCTGACAACATACAAAGCGTTATCTTTCAATCCGGGTTAAAGTAGAAATCATTCTGTCACCTTGGAGCTAAACCAGCTCTAGTGTATATATTTTGAAATCCCAAAGGACAATCTGCCTGCATCGAGAAGGCCTTTTGTAAGTAGCCTCCAAACCTAGGTCCCTCCAAATCCCATGTGTGAGTTTCTGAACTCTAATTATTGGGAACAGGGACCTGTGTTGCTCATCTGAAGGGATCAAAGATGTGTTCCACCACTCCTGGATCGAAGTCTTTCTCTATTTAGAGTTTACCCTGCATCAGGCTGACCCTGAACTCCGGGATCTGCCTCTTTCTGTCTCTAGTGTGCTGGGAGCTGGGACCAAGGGTGTACTCTTCTTGAATGGTGGGACCAAGAGTATGCACCCTTACCACCCCGCTCCGTATGACTCCAGTGTACATAAGACCACCAACTCTAAGGTGCCCCCCCTTGTCTCCGCTGAAGTCAAAGGCATGGGCCAATACCACAATTCTCTTGTACTTTACCTTAGCTCCACGTCTTCTGTACACCTGGAGGTCTGCAAATCCAGGCCGAATGGCTGTATCCTCTGTTCCATTCACAGTGTTTCAGCCCTGCCCCCTGCCTTTTTTTTTCTAGTTAATAAATTTATTTGTTTGTTGCTTCAGGTTACATCCTTATCATATTGTCCTCTTTTCCCGCTTCCCAGCCCCACCCTCCCATGCTCTACCCCCTGACCGTTCCATCTTTTAACTCTGGGGTGGAGTGTCCCTGCCTAACAGTCTCTCACCACAGATCAGGAGTCATATGAGGGCCAAGAGCCTCTTCATTCACCAGGGGCCTAAGAGGCAGTACTGCCAGTGACTGGTGTCTCATTGCTACTGGGGGAATACTAAAAAAAAAAGACCAACAAACACACAAACCCACAGAAACAAAGAATATCAACAAAAAAAGAGAGGAAAAGAGAAGGGAAAAGGAAAGAGAAAAAAGGAAAAAAGAAGGAAAAGGAGAAAGATAAAAAAAAAATATGTCCTTGTTCCTTTTGGTTTGTTGGTTGTAGTACAGATATCCTGTATGATATAGTTAAAATCCTACTATAAGTGAATAGATGCCATGTGCATCCTTCTGAGACTGGGTTAGCTCACTCAGGATGAGCTCCTCTAGATGCATCCATTTGGTTGCAAATTGCATGATTTCATTGTTTCTGATAGCTGAGTAATATTCCATTTTATAGATGTACCACAAGTTTTTAATCCATTCTTCAGTTTAGGGACATCTGGGTTGTTTCCAATTTCTAGCTATAACAAATAAGGCTGCTATGAACATAGATGAGGAGACTTCCCTATGTCTCCGTGAGAGGTCCTTTGGGTGTATACCCAGAAGTGGTATGGCTGG
>CAJQZJ010034368.1:1777349-1815933 GCA_907164525.1 Lophiomys imhausi
CTTTCTCGGTATATTTGTTTGTTGTATAAAGAAGGGCTTCTGATTTTTTTGAGTTAATTTTGTATCCAGCCACCTTGCTGAAGTTGTTTATCAGCTGTAAGAGTTCTTTGGTGGAATTCTTGGGGTCGCTTATGTATACTAACATATCATCTGCGAATAGGGATAATTTGACTTCTTCATTTCCAATTTTTATCCCTTTGATCTCCTTTAGTTGTCTTATTGCTCTAGCAAGGACTTCAAGTACTATATTGAAGAGATATGGTGAAAGTGGACACCCTTGTCTTGTCCCTGAGTTTAGAGGAAATGCTTCAAGCTTCTCTCCATTTAATTTGATGTTGGCTACTGGCTTTAAGTGGGTATAAGTTCATCCTGATGTGTGGGGAGCCCAATAGGCCAGCGATCTATGGCCAAGTGGACCCTGATTCTGCCTGCTGTAAGTTGGGATCGATCTTACCAGGCGCCTCTCCAAATGGGAGTTCCCGAATCTTGGGTTTAGTGCCTTCCGTGTCTGTGAGAGATGGGGAGAGCCTTGCCCTGGGACTTTTAACAGTCACTTGGGAGCTGTGAGTGTTCCGGTGGGGGCGGGGTCTAGCCCCTCCTGTTTTTGCACAGTGCCCAATAACTGTGTTTTTTATGGCTCTTTTTTCCCCGCGTTCAAAATGCGTCAGTGTAGGTCGCTGCCATCTTGGCCCCCAGATTTTGATTTCTTTGCATTCTTTCTCTTGCCTAATTGCTCTTGCTTGGAAGATTTTGTTTTAAAAATTTTACCTTGTGTTTTCCAAATAACTACTGTGTTCTGTGATGCAATATTTCTGACAAAATGTCAGATGTCATTATAATTCTCATTTCTATAGGTAAATTGTTTTGTTCAACCATAAGATTATTTTTCTTTATATTCTAAATTTTGACTCGATACATTTTGATTTAGCTATCCATTTCTAGTAGTTACTGGATTTTCAAATCTGTTTTTATGACAACAACAACATGTTTTTATTATGATAGCTCTGTAATACAACTTCATTTCACAGATAGTGATACCTCCAGCGGTTCTTTATTATGCAGGATTGTTTTAGCTGTCCTGGGTTTTTTTTTTTGTTTGTTTGTTTGTTTTGTTTTGTTTTGTTTTGTTTTGTTTTGTGTGTGTTCTCTTACAAAGCAGATTATTTTTTTCAATTTCTGTGAGAAAATGTGCTGGGGATTGCACTGTGTCTTTAGGTTGCTTTTCCATAAGCATTGGACATCTTTTCATCTTTTAATGTCTTCTTCAGTTTCTTTCTTCAGTGCCTTAAAGTTTTTATTGTGCACATCTTTCATTTGTTTGGTAAGAGTTATTCTAAGATATTTTTCTGATCTATTATGAAAGGAATTATTTTTCTGATTTGTTTCTCAGTGTTTGTCATTTCTATATAAGGTTATCAATTTTTGTGTATTAATGTTATATCTGACTTCTTTGCTGAAAGTATTTATCAGCTGTAGGAGTTTTATATTGAAGAATTTTAATGACTTTTATTTGTAAAGTCATATCATCTGCATAGAAAATACTTTCTTCTTTCTATCCTATTGGGTCTCCTTGACATCCTTTAGTTGTCTGATTGCTCTAGCTAAGCTTTCTAGTTATATGTCAAATATATATGGAATGAATAGACAACCTTTTCTTGTTCTTGATTTTAGTGGAAATGTTTTGAGCTTCTCTCCATTTATGTGGATGTTGGCTGTGGGCTTGCTGTAAATTGCCTTTTTTAATGTTGAGGTAAATTCTTTGTATCCCTAATCTCCCAGGACTTTTATCATGAAAGGATGTTGGTTTTGCCAAAGAACTTTTCTGCATAAACTGAGATTATCATGTGGCTTTTGTCTTTCTGTCTTTTTATGTGCAGGATTGTATTTATTGATTTTTGTATATTTAATCATCTCTGCATCTCCATGATGCAGATTACTTTATTATGGGGATAATTTTTTGACATGTTCTTGGATTCAATTTGCAATTATTTCTTAAAGGATTTTTACTTCTATGTTCATGAGAAATACTTGTCTTTAATTAGTTTAATTTTGTAACTAATTAGAAATCACAGAGTAGTAAGTATGCTGCTAGTAACCCTTTCTTGATACAGTAGGAGAGACAATAAGGTAGCTTTTACTGACATGTTCTCCAAGTAAAATTTTTGGTCTGATAACTTACACATGCTGAAGGAAAGTTATTCAATATTCCTATTTGTTATTTTTCTTATTGCTATGGCAAAATATCATAGAAAAGCAACTTCTGCAAGGAATGGCTTATTTTGATTCACATTTTGAGGGTTCACTTTTTCACGATGCAAAAGAGATGATTACTAGTCCTCCACTTTTTTCTCCTTTTTATTAGTCTGGGACCCCAGTCCATGCAGTGGTGCTCCCTGAATTCAGTGTAGGCTTCCAACATTAATTAAGCTTTTCTGTGAGCACACTCACAGACATGCCCAGAGGCATGTCTCCTGTGGATTCTAAATCCCATCTAGTTGATGGTGAGGGTCGGCTATCACATTCTTGAAACATTTCCCTTTCATACTCCAAAGCCTCACGTTTTCCTATGTAGAGTAATTGTATATTCTGCAGGACATTCCAAAAATAAGATTTCTTAATACTAAGGTATTTACCATGTAGCTTGTTAATTAACATATTTAGAAATATATATGTCATTTCCACGCTTTTCTGAACATCCCCAGCAAAGGGAAAGAATATATCCTATTTCTATTGTCAATGTTCAGTTTCACAGTCCACTACTTGAATTCAGCTAAGGTCACATTGAATCACATTTATTTCAAACTGTTAATAAGTTTTCAAGTTTCACTTTATGGACTGTCTTATAGTAAAGAATATAGTTCCCAAGCCCTTTGACCTCCAGGACATGAACACAGCCATGTGTAGAAAGGATTCTTTCTATAGAGTATGTTAACTGTGCCCATATACCTTTCCTTTTCTTTAATTTTTTTTACTAGTTCTATTAACTCCACCATCTGTAATTATTTGAACTTCTTAAAACCATGTGTTCACAGAGACATTTTTAGAAGTTCCAAGGGAAATGCTTTTTGTTTTGTTTTGCTTTTAAACTAGGGAATTCCTTATGGAAGTGGTTTGCAATCATTCATGTTTTTAAATTTACCTTTCAAAATATTTTCCCTGAATGTATTTTATTATCCATAGTAAGTGTGATTTTTATTTTATTCTAATTATTAGCCTATGAGTCTTTTGTTACCTGTAGCATTGCAACAGATGAAAGGGTTCTTGGATTACCACACTTATATACAACAGAAAATTTTCCATTCTTTCTTAGCAGAAGCCATGGTCTATAACACACAGAGTGTCAGAATAATTATGGTAGTACAGTATATTATGGGTCATATCTTACCTGTGACATAACTGTGTCCTACTAATTATAATTAAGTTTCCTACAAGACCTTGTGTCAAGCAAACAGAACACACTGCAGATTTGCTGATCTGTCCCTGCTGTGAGTAATAATGTAATATTCTTGATAACCCATACTATTAGAAGCACGTAAGTGAAAATATCTTTTTTCAAAATTCATGGTAATGGTCTTTTATAAAACAATATCAGAGGGCAGGGTATGGTGGCACATGTCTTTAATACCAGCACTAGGGAGGCAGAGGCAAGCAGAACTCTGTGAGTTCAATAGCAGCCTGGTCTACAGAGCGAGTTCCAGGATAGCCAGGGCTACATAATGAAACCCTGTCTCAAAACACAAAACCAAAAACAACAACAAAAAAACCAATAGCAGAGGTAAACAGAAATGTAACACCTCACTATATTTACCTTAGATTTACCATCATGTTTCCATAGTTGTCCCAGCTACCTTTTCTACCTGGCATCCCTTAATTATATTATAGTATATAAATATTATAAATCCAAAAATATCCTATATTTGAGAATGTTATCTCCTGATATCTTCTGTATGGAGTTCCATCAGAGTAACTACTGAGCATTTAAACTTGAAGACTAGTTGGGTTTAACTGTAAATATTATGATTTGTCAAGGGAGCAGTTTATCCCATTTTTCTTTTGTCAGCCTTCTGCAGGCATCAAAGAAAGCTTGTAAGTAAAACTCCAGTCTTTCAAAGAGAGCAAATTCAGGGTTTCTCTTCCAACATAAGACACTTAGTACTAGATACAAAAGAATTTGAGAGGAATGCTCTTCTTTCCTTCTTAAGCATTGTTGGGGAACTATCTCATGGCGAGAACATACTTGCCTTCTTTGAATATTTACCTTGTTGTTTCATCTGTCTCCTCTGTAACAGCATAGTCTACCTTAATTTTCCTATCCAGCCGTAGATCTGGTAATCTCTTCTTCACACTCCTTCTACTATGACAAATAAAGAATCCAAGAATTGTGTGTTCCATTTGGTAACTTGGTATTTTGTGACACATTAATATCTACACTTAGTTTTCTTGAAAAAGTTGAAATTGTGATTCATATGAGTGAATCTCTACAAATACACATTATCAGGTTTAATAATATTGATATCTATTTTTGAGTAAGAGTCACACTCTTTGTTAAAGTTAGTTGTGGTGATTTGAGTGAGAATGACCTCTAAAGGATAATATATTTGAATATTTGTTATTGTTGGGTGGGCTATTTTAGAAAGGATTCGGAAGTGTAGCCTTGTTGGAGGAAGTGTGGCACCAGGGGTAGAATTTAAGGTTTCAAAAGCTCCTGTCAGGCCCCGTGTCACTCTCTCTCCAGCAGGCAAATAAACTATAAAGTCTTAGCTACTGCTCCAGCACAGTGCCTACCTGCCTGCCGCCATGTTTTTTGTCAGGATGATCATGGACTAACCGTCTAAAACTCTAAGCACCCATTAGATGGTTTCTATGCAAGTTGCCTTGGTTATGTTGTCTAGTCACAGCCATAGAAAATCAGCTAATAGATGTTTAAGTCCAGGTATGAGACCAAATAGTTGTAAAAGATCTAAAGGCCTGTGTTTCCCCATCCCTCACTTTCTTACCTCTTCATGTAAGAACCCTCTCCAGTTAAGCCTGGCCATTAGTCCTCTAGAATTGATGAGAGTTCCGATCAATTAAAAATGTATGCCAACTATTCCTACAAACCCATTATTTATTTGGGTAATCAGCATTTCCATAGCTACTAGAATTAAAAGTTTTATATTTTGTAAGGCCAGATGTTACTTTTTCTTGAAATCTTGCTTGATAATACCAGAAAAGTACACCTCTTTATTTATCAAGACAAATATATATGGGTGGCTTGAGTAGAAAATTTGGTATTCTAATTGCAATCATTTTCTCTAATGTTGTTTGTCTTATTGGGGATAAGACAAAATGTAAAGCTAATTCTATGCCCATTCCAGTTAAAAGCCATCTGTGGTTGCCAAGAGCTACTGGTTGATCAACAGTGCAAACAGCTCTGCAAGTATCCATTCCCTTCCTGTTGTTATTGGCATAACTTCTTATCTCATGAAGCATTTTATAAAGTGTCAGAGTAACACTTCTTTCAGGCCAGTGAGTACAACATGTCCTGACCGTTCTTAAATGTATCAGTCAGGTAGGCATTTATTCTAATTTCTCAATCCACTGCCAAATGACAAAATGTAAAATTGGTGGGTATCTGCATGAGCTAAATTATTTTTTTCCTCTAAATTTTCATAAAGAATAACATATCTGACTACTCAACATACAGAATTATTTGTTATGGGCTCATCCAAAGCCCATTTGTCTGGCTGTACAGCAGGCTTTTGGTATAGCCCAAGTCTATTCCAATATTCCAAAGAGGGCCTGGAATCTAATTCCTGTTTCATTTTTAAATCAACACCTCTCAGCTTTGTCTCCTGAATGGACTTGCCATTTTTCTTTAACTTTTGCCATCTGGAGGGTAATTTGTGGCAGATTGCTAACTGCAGTGTGGTCCTGATATTGAGCATTCCCACCAGTGACCTGAGAGCTTAGTTTTCTTCATCTGAGGGAGAACTGGCTTCTGCCTACACAGCAAAGAGGACTATGTGTTGAGGGTAGATGGTGATGCTATTGTAGGAGGTTCTGGAAACTTTGGGAAGTGATACTCCCAGTGGAAACACGTTGAGCTTGCCCATGGAGGCTATACTTTGGCCTGGTAGTTTCTATCTCTCTCTTCCTTTGTCTCTTTATGTCTTTTTCTGTTTCTTTGTCTCTTCCCTGTCTCTCTTGTGTGTGTGTGTGTGTGTGTGTGTGTGTGTGTGTGTGTGTATTTGTATGTGTATGTGTGTATCTGTCTGTCTGTCTGTCTCTTTCTCTTTCTAGCCTTTGCGAGCACGTGTTGTCATTGCCAGGAAGTTCACCCTTATCTCTGGTCCAGAGTAATAAAATCATCAAACTGTGGAAGGGGACCTTTGAAATCGTGAGCCGAAATGAACACTTCTGTGCTTTAATTTGTTCTTCTTTATATTTAGCATAGCTGTAGGAAGTTACACAATACAGACAATTGGAAATAGGCCCCTGAGTGGTGGGTTGATTCTGATAATAAGCATGATCATGTGGTTCTTTAACCTTTGAAACTCATTTGTGGGAGATATTTGGCAGCACTTACAGATGGAAATAAGGACTGTACCAGGAAGTGGAGTCAAAGTCATTTTTTGTTATATTCTGGCAAGAAACTTCCCTGCATTTTTTTTTCAGATCTGAGGCTTATAAAAGTGTTAGATTAAAAGTGACAAATGAATTGATCTGGTGGAGAAAAATTTATGACAGTTAGTCATTCAGGCTATGACATGTTTATTCTGGCCATCTTGAAGAAATATGTAGTAGAAAGATTTGAAATGCTTGTCCTTTGCTGAGAAAAGACTTTAAGGTTGGGACTAAGGAAGTAATGATCTTTGAATAGCATAGTGTCATTTAAGGAAAGCCAAAAACTTTCAAGGATAATGGGGAAAATATCTTGAGGGCATCTCAGGAGTTTCCAGATTCCACCCATCACAAGCTCAGGCATACAAAAGAGGAAACCACAGAAAAGACTGAGCAGTGTTTTCAATCGACTTGAGAGCATTTCCAAGCTATGCTGTTCTCACAGCCATCTGGGAAGTTGTTTTTCCAATATTTGTTTCACTGTGTTCAACTCCCCAGACACTCAAAGACCAGTGTGGTCATAGTATAAGAAGACCCTGCTACCTCTTGACCTCATAACAGATCTACTTTTAGGGCAGCATATCTTCCTTGGACATCTTCTGCTGTCCCTCACAGATGCATCTTTCTTTGCCTCTCTTTGGGTACATCTGAAGTAAGCACTATGTTTAATAGAAGGAAATCACCTAGGAAGAAGTGGCTCTATATAGTTTGTCCTCTTAGATTTTTGTGGTTTTCAAAGTTTACTGCTGGTAAGTGTCCAGGCAGTTTTGAATTCCCTACACATTGCAGCATTTGGAATTGTATGGAAGGAAAAGTGTCTATCCCTTCTGAAAGTACATTTCTATTTCATTTACATATAATATCTATTCAAGTTAATCATATTAGTAAAGATAATAAAGTTATGAACTAATGTGTAGAGCTGCCATATGTCTAGTATGATGTCATTGCCACTGCTTTTTCCCTGCTCAGCATTGCCATATCCTGCTTGATACTTGGAAAGTTCAGAGCAGCTTCTTCCTCTCAAAAGTTTGAGTCCTGCCACCAAGGCTTCAGCATGCATCTCAAAATACTGAAACTTCTTTTCTTTTTCACTCTTGGAATAAGTAAAAAAAAAAAAACTTCCTCTTTCCACTGCTGTTTATATATTGTTTAACAAGCTACTAAATATAGCAATACAAGCAGGACTTGTGAAAACAATCTCTTTGACCCCATTATCAAAGTTTCTTCTTCTACACTTTTTTGTCATTGTGGTTTCGTATTGACATAGAAGATATTCCTCCTAAGCCTTATTTCATTTCTGTAATTTTGTCATGTGGCCATGTCAATGTCAGGGTTTGTGCTTAAGAACGAAATCATGTAGAAGCTTTTAAGCATCTTCACACCCCTCCTCCCCACCTTGCTCTATGAGCAATCTCCTTTATATATCTTGATAGCATGATTTGATAAGTGGTGTTGCAGATGTTATGTATACAGTTCCTGGATTCTCTCAGATACTTTTATCAGCATAGTGGTCCTATTCTTCATTGATCCTAAGATTTTCCTGACACCTTCAGAGCATAACCCTTGACCAGCTGAGTGCTCTGAAGAAAAGGAAGTGTATAGACTTCAAGTGTCTGACCATGGGCAGCCTGAATCCAATTGCTGGCTATGTGGAAGGACAGCAATTCAATCACTCTCAGATCACCCATTTTAGACATCCACAGGATTTCCTCTGATGTTACATCCTTTTGTGGCTTACTCCTCTTTCCAATTTGGTTTCACCCATGATTTTCCTTTTTTTTTAGGAGGTTCTCTGGAATTTACACTCTCAGTCAGATTCTGTTTCTAAGGTGATCTAAAACACCAACTTATATGAAAGTTCTCTCATGATCTTAAAAAACTTCCATGGTTTACAGTAGGAATACTAAATGGGTAGCCCTGGGTACTCACCTTCCTTCCTGTTTCCACTGCTGACACATCCTTCCACTATTCACACATTGACCATTTTCTGCTTGGCTCAGATATGACAATAGAGTGCTTTCCTACCACTTGTGCTAGAATGTTACTGAAAATCCTTAAATATTTTAACTTCAATATAAAATCAAGAACAACAAATACTAAGATTATTCTCACCATTCAGTCTCTCAGTCTACCAGATCTAGAGAATTATAAATGATACTGCATTCCTACATACTGCTATGTAGCCTCCTCCTAAGTGATTACTGATTCTCTCTTAATAGTGTCAATTAAGAATGAAAAAGTAGATCTATAACTCTAGGGTCACTGTGAATGAACAGTCTATTTTATCATATGGATAATTGGGATGTCTTGAGATATTCAACACCTTATTTGAGGTGAATTTCTCCCTGTTGAATTTTATGATCATTTAGTTGAAATTGAAGATAAGAGTATTGAAGATGTGACCCTTGTATTCTTTCAAACAATTTCAAATTCACTTCTCAAAAGTTATTCTTTACAAGACCAGATAAAAGATGGAGAAATAGCTCAGTAATTAAGAACTTACAGAAAACCTGGGTTTGGTTACCAGCAGCCAGATGATGGTTTACAATACTCTGTTATTCCAACTCTAGAGTAAACAACCCCCTCTTCTGACCTCTATGGGCATCAGGCACATATGTGGTACACATAAATATTACCAGGTAAAAAATTAATACATATATAATAAAACAAATAAATCTAAAACACATAAGGATTGATGAAACTGAAACTTTGTTAACAATGATATTTATTAGTTACTATAAATTGTAATATTAGGCTGGTGGCAGTCTGGCAGAAGATGGGCAGTCCTGACTCACTTTATTGGCCTTTATACCTGGAGGGACTGCCTGGCAGAGTAGTCTGGTGGGAAAGCTGGCAGAGTAGCTGCAGGATACTTATTAATAACTATAAACTGTCATATTAGACGAATAGAATTGCCAGAGGTGTGGAGGGACAACCACCAGGGGTTGGTGGGGGCCAGTAGGCCTGGATTGCTTTGACTGGAGGCCTATAGGCCACCGTTGCCCTTTCCCCAGTAATTAAATACACCAAGACCTTTTTACTGTTTCAACGCTAGCCTTTAGCTGGGCAGGCTCTCAACTAGATCACTTAAATTAATCCCAGACTACCTAATCCCAAACCACCGTGTGGCTTGTTATACCTTCTTAGGTCACAGAGCTCACCCTCGCCCAGTCGTCCTGGCAGGGAACTTCCTCTGTATAAAACTGAGGATTCATTTTGAGGACCCAGAAAGTCCCATCTTCCTATACTCTTTCTGCCCAAATAATTGGCCATCAGCAACTTTTATTAACCAATCACAGAGTGTCTCAGAAAGGGCAGTAACCAAATCTCTAGTACTGAAATCAGCTTCCAAGGACCAATGCACTAGACCCTCCCCCAACAGATTGGGTCATGAAATTTTGGTATATATACACAATGGAACTTCATTCATCAGTGAAGAAAAATGAAATTTGTACAAAGATCAATAGAAATGGAATGAACATCAAATAATAACCCAGATTCAGAAAGACAAAAAAAAAACTGAGTTTTTTTTTTCCTTCATGTACTATATGGACCCTAGCTTCTAACAGTTAAATATTCATATCCAGATGGGAGTAAGTATTGGTAAATGTCTGGTAACTTAAAAAGGGCTAATGTCGTTAAGTAAATAAAAAAGCTTGTAAGGGAATAAGAAAGGGAGTGGGAAAGACAATAGGGCAAAACATGACACCCACCACTCATGGGTGAAAATGAATAGCAAGAAAACCAGTAGGGGTAGAGAGATGGGAGGAGAGACCCAACAAAAGCAGATTATAAAAGCCCAATATGAGAACTTAGTCCTTTGTTAACTAATTTAAAAATAATACTTAAATATTATAAAGGATAATTCTTCTCTTTCCTTATGACAATACCTCTGTTTATTTCTTCTTCTTCCTTATTACTAGATGTCAATACTTTAACTTTTATTTTATATCTTGTTGGAGGTCTTCTAATTTAAGAAAACACTAATTAAAATTCTCATATGATCAGGACCACATTTAAGTTCTTTGTTGCTGTATTTCTCATGGTGCATTGTTCTGCCTGTAGAGGAATTCAGCAATTATAATATGAATGACTAATGAAACTGGAGGAAGGGGTGTCTGTGAGGAAGGCTGGCCTACAATTGGATTATAAACATACTTTTTAAAACCTTTGAGTCAAAACTTGTATTTCATGTCTATAGTTTTATTGTACATTTATATGGTATATGTATGATGAACACTGGATTACATATGATTTAAGGATCTAGATATGGTTTACATATATTTATATTTATGTCCAATACTTACTAACTTAGAATTGTTGAAAATAATAAAGCCAAGTTTGTTATTAGTTAAAACAATTTTAGGCTTAATATGGTTACTCTGAGTTATGAAATCATGTAAAATGTTCAATCAAATGCTTGATACTTCAGTGAAACACAGTGAAGATTTAACAAGTTAGGTTTTTTTAATGTTAGTGTATATTCTAGTTTCATTTTATATATTATAAGAATAAAGGCAGTCAATTAGTTATTAGCTGTACATATATATTTTAATTGTACTCATTAATGTGGACACAGAATTTTATCTAAGTAATGAAATCTTGGCTCTGATATGACAGGTAAAAGATTAGAAAATAATCCTATTTACAGAGTTTAAAAAATTACATCAGAATAAATATAAGCAAGTAAATGAAAGACCTCTACAATGGAAATTTCAATAGATTAAAAAAGGAAATTAAAGAAGACTTTAGAAGGCAGACCTGTAATGCTCATGGATCAGCAGAATTAATATTGTGAAAAGTCTTCCTCTCACAAACAGTTTACATATGCAACAAAATACCCACAAACTTTCCAATAACAGTTTTACAGAAATATTACAAACAATTCAAAAATCACGTGGAAGTACAAATGACTCTAGATAGCTAACAAAAAGTGGGTTATATATAACATTCCACAGTTTTCAGTCAAACTACACAGTCATAGTAAAGACAAAACAAAATGAAACAACAAATAATCATCCAAACAAACAGAAAACTATGGTGTCATCTCCAAAACAGTCTTGTGGATTATTGGAATAGAATACATCATCTAGAAGTGAACCACACAACTAAAGGTATGCTAATTTTAAATTAAATCACTTCTTTGATAATTTCATACGTGTGTGGTATATTTTAGTCACTCGCTTCTTCCACTGTTGCTTATCTCTCCCCCACTTTTGTAAACTCTTCTACCTACCTATCCTCTCTTCATAATTTTAGGTTTGGAATTGTTTTGTGACCAATTTAGTTTAACCAGGACATCTGCATGAATGTTGAATTGTCAATTGAAATGTCAGAATCCACTAGAGTCTGAGGGGTCATCATTGAACACACAACAGAAGATAATTATACCTTCTCTTCCTGAATCTATCAGTAGCAAAATCTGCATTGAGAAATAGGGTCCTCCACCCCTTCCATCATTCTTCTTTCAGTAGGAATGGATCCATTTTTCTAAGTAATCAACTCAGTCACCCACAGCTATTGTTTTCTACTGCCTTTCTCCTATCTTTTGGCTCGTATGTTTTTTCACTGTGTTTTACAGTGTTCTCAGACTCTTGGAGGGCATGCTATTGATATGATGGTTAGGTTAGGGCTAAACACTCAACTATTGTATATTTATTCACAGAACTTTGTACAATCAGTGTCAATATTTACTGTAGTTCACTAGAATGAGACTTCTTTGATTCTGGCAGAGAGTGGTATTTGTATAAAGAATAAACACACACACACACACTTTTGAGGTGATAGTTTATCATTATGTCAGCTTGACTAACCAACATGATTAACTTCTGTTTTTAGCCTATGACCTCACCTGTAGCATAGACTATGGAGCAGGTTTTCAGTTTCAATAGACCATACACACACCAATATGGAGTAGCTTCAAATTCAATCAGAAAGTGTTGGTGGAAGGTCTAATACATTGGTTCTAAAAGGCTGATTTCAACGCTGAGATCTGGTTATTGCCCCTTCTGAGGCATTCTCTGATTGGTTAATAAAAGTCACTGATGGCCAGTTAGCTGAGCAGAAAGAGTAAAGGGAGTTTACTAAGATGGACTTTCTAAGATGGAAACATGAACTCTGAGTTTTACACAAAGGAATCTCTTTTTCTGCCAGGAGACACGGAAATAGACACACATGTCTGAGAGCTCTGCAAAGTTACAGCAGGACACATGGCTGTTTGGGATTAGGTGGTCCAGGTAAATTTAGGTTAGCTAGTTCAGAGTCTGTCCAGCTAAGGGCTAAGCATTGAAACATTAGAAGGTCTTGGTGTATTTAATTATTGGGGAATGGGCTGTGGCAGCCTATAGGCCACCAGTCAAAGTAATCCAGGCCCATCTGCCTCCCGCCAAGTCCTGGCAGCTGTCCATCCAGGCCACCAGCCATTCTGCTTGTCTAAAATAATAGTTTATATTTATTAATAAATATCCAGGAGCTACCCCACCAAGCCGTCCCTACAGGTCTATAGGGTTCTAATGCAAATCAGACCTGCCAATCTCCCACCAGGCCACCAGCTGCTCTGCTGGCTTAATATAACAACTTATTATTATTAATGAAGATATTAGTTAACAAAGTTTAGGTTTTAGGTGGTGAAAGCCACCCTTGGTCCAGGGTTTTTTCCCCCGGACAAAACAGGACCCCAGATAAGGTGGGCTAGGCCTGCCAGCCTGCTAGCTGCTCTGCCGGCATAATGTTATAGTTTATGTTTATTAATAAATATAATTGATAACTAAGGTTGCAGTTTGAAGAAAGTTATTAGATATATTCCTAACAGTCCTGCCACAAGTGAGCTTATCCTTCCTGGAAGGTTGGTATTGTAGTTTGTAGGATTTTTAGCTAGGTCTAAGATCACTGATGACCCCAACTCTTCTCTTCCACCTACTCACTAAGTATGTGAACAGTGAACAGAATTTCTGAAAAAGACTGAAATAGCACAGGAGATAATATCAAGAATTGACAAATGGGATTGAACAAAATAAAAAATATGCTACACAGCAAAGGAAACTATGGAATGAAGATACTGCCAACAGAACGGGAGAAAATCTTTGTTGGCATCTCAAAGAATATCAGTGTCTAGAATATATAAAGAACTACCAAAAAACAAAATGAAAAACAAAACAAAAAAATACCACCACCACCCCACTAACAAAAAAATAAAAAAAAAAACCCTAAACACTGAGAAACTAAACAGGGTCAAGGAAGGTGGCTCAGCCAGTAAAATGCTTGCTACAAAAATATGAGTCCCAGCAAGTATGCTAAAACAAAGAAACAAAAAATATGACTTATCATGACACTAAATAAATATATTTTTTAAAGTGAAAATCTGGATGTGGTTGTGCCCATATTTAATCCTGGAGTCTGGGTAGTAGAAATAGAGACTTCTTGGGCCAGCCAGTCTAGCTGATTCTGTACGTTCTTGGTGAGGTGAGAGAACCTAGTTCAAAAATATGGCAGAGAATGACTAAAAAAGACATCCTGTGTTGAATGCTGACCTGAACATAGGCATGCACATGTACACACACACACACACAAACCTATGTACAAATAAAAGCAAAATGACCCAGTAAATAACAGACTAATGAAATGAAATATAGTGTTCAAAAGATAAAATACAAATAGATAATAAGGATATGAAAAAATATTTAGCATTCTTAACTATCAGTGAAATGCACATAAAAGCAGGTCAGAATTGTTACCTTCAATAAAAACGCATGAAAGAAATGCTGTAGAAGATGCTGGGATAAGAGAACATTACAAAGAACTCATAGAAATTCAGATTCATCTAGACACTGGAAATCTCCATGGCATTGCCTCAGAAAACTAAAAAAACCTGCATCACACACGTAGCTATAGCTCTAAGTTAACACACAACAGAGATACCTATTCACCCATGTTTATTGGGTACATATACCCAATAGATTTTCATTCATATTTATATCCAATCAACTAATTGTTTGTAGCAAAATTGATGCACCTGGAGATCATAATATTAAGGAAAGACTCTTTCTCTCCTATTGAGTTTTCTTGTCCAGCCTCGATATGAGAGCTTTTGCCTTGTCTTGTATCTTGTTCTGCAATGTTTGATTATTGTCTCTTGGAGGCCTCATTTCCAAGGGAAATGGAGGACGAGTGGATTTGGAGAAGAGGGGAGGTGGAAGGGAGCTGGGAAGAATGGAGGGAGTAGAAACTGTGGTCGGGATGTATTGTATGAGAGAAGAATCTATTTTCAGTTTTAAAGAAAGTCTTCGGTTGTAACCTCATAACTCTTATTTTACATCTTATTGAAAGTAATTTTTAGTGTCTTGGAATGCAGTTTAATATCCATATTAAGATTCTCTAGACGGACAGAGCCAAGAGATTCCATATATAATTGTAATAGGGGATTTATTAGATTGCTTCACTTGATCAGGGGCTAGAAAATAAAAAAAACTTGAAATTTCATCACATTTAATTTTTCTATTAAAGGAGGTTTTAGTGTACTTATAGAAACATGTTGGCTAAGTAGTTGCCCCCATTCTCTCTCGTATTTAAATCTTAAAGAAGAAAATCAGTTTAATATTCAGAAGTATGTCCACTGAATGGGAAACTAGTTACTGGTGGCAGTAGCGTTGCAATACTGATCAAAGATATGGTAATACATGGAGGAAGTGATTTCCACCCACAATTATAAGGGAGGTCATGGTACCCTCATTTTGTTAGATGAAATTAAATCTGACTCAACACTCTCACTTCCCCAGTGTGCTAAGAAATTCAATTTGGTTGGATTTTGAGGGACCTCTTTCTCTCTTAGGGTCATGTAATACTAACCTCTGATCTTAGTAATTCTCACAAAATGAGAGAAATAGTCTGCACTTCTACTGGCTTTTGTGAATAACTTTATTTTCTGAAGTATGTGCCCCTACAGACACATGAGCATGAGTAAAATTCCAACTAGTTAAATCCAGGCTCCCTGTCATTCCATGTCCCAAAGTCTGCTCTAGCATTTAGTCTCCTAATTTTCAAATCCCTCTGAATGTTTCCATGTCTTCTGGAGGGCCTCATCCTTACCACCACTCTCGCAAATCAAACAAGCCAGAGAATGAAGTAGACAAAATATAGCTCACTGTCATTCGCCCAAAGACAGCTTCTAAAAACTTAAACAATTTGAACCTTAATCTTCTACTAAATTGAGAATCATACTCTCTGATCCAATGGAGAGAAATTTAGTTTAGTATGATTATAATCCAGCACTTTAACCCTGCTGGTACAGAAATGGAAGTCAACTTTTAAAATCAAGTTCACTGAAGGTTTGGATAAAAGAGTACTCAAAGCTTGGCCCCAAACTATGGAGAGCGAGCCACATTGCAGAAGGAACACACCCCTGTTTTCTAAGCATTGCAGACCACCTTCTTTGTGGGATCCAGCTGTATGTTTCTCTATAGTCTGACCCACTTACCCTGGGGATTGTCTATAAATTCAAATCTCTTCCTCAACCTTGGCATCCTTATTCTATTTCTTCTATGACTTTGCTTTGATTCCCCCACTCCCAACAACTTTTAACTTTTATTTTTCTGAGATGGGGTCTACATGTGTAGTTAGGATTCCAGGGTGGTGTCTTCACTCCTGGGCTCCAGTGTTTTCCTTCTTCAGTCACTTCTATTTGACTGCAGGGCAATGGAATCCCTCTGCCTCCAGAACACACAGGGCAGCCAAATATTTCAAAGAAGGTGCATACTAGAAAGAAACAGTTCTCATATCTTCTTTATTAGGGAAAAATCACAACATAAATTACATCTGTAAATTATCTGGCTGCTAATGGTACCAGGACTTTCCCTCCCTGAACTTTGCTTTGTAATGCATTCCAGTGAAGGAGAATGTTAATGGTATTTCCAAATTAGGTTTCTGTGTGCTGTCTGACAGGAACATTTTTCTAAAATTAATGATGAATTGTATGATTGTGTGCATTTGCAATTAACTTTTCAGAACATTGGGTTGTTGGTGAGATTTATTTGGGGGTTTTTCTTCCTTATTTCAGTAAGCCACTTTGATGCAATACAATGTACATAAAGTAGAATTGTGACCCTGATGTCACCACTTAGAAGTTTCTGCTAGCTGTAATTTTAAAGCATTCCTCACACATAATGTAAGGTAGCAAAAGTCTCTCAATAGTATAGCAGTCGCTGCATTGCTATTTTATCACTGAGAAACCCACATTAAAAATAAACAAAGAACAATAGATCAACGAAAATCAAACCTTGTTTCTTTTTTTTAATGATAGGGTAAAATGCTGTTTATATTTTTTAAATAGTTGTCCAAACGTGGTGTGCTTTTAAAGTGGTGTCCAATCATTATGTGCAGTGTCACATAAAAGTCATTATTGCTGAAAAGGATGCTGGACAATGATGCCAGTGGGTTAAATTTTCTTCTATTGATTCATTAGCATTATAGACCCAAAAATATTTATAAGTCATAACACTGCTAGAATTAGGGAGACAATCAGTACAATTTGGGGTAATTTAGACCTCAAGCTATGTTATGACTTGAGAATCTCTCATTTTGTGTAAATGGTAGCAAATGATGCTGTTCTAAGTCATTCACTGTGTCCAGACTATGATGGGCATAGTCTGGAAATCATAGAATTTTGCATTCACAGAAGATTTAAAGTATTCTAAGATTAAAGAAGCTTTTTTCTGTAAAATATAATGCTCTGTAATTTCTCCTTTAATACTCTTAGTAGTACTTACCTTCCTGCTTGAGAGTAAATACTGTCTTTCTTCTCAGCATTCTTTCAATCTCTCCTCCTTTTTTGTTTATTTGTTTGATGTTTTTTTTTTTTGAGACAGAGTTTCTCTGTGTATCCCTGACTGTCGTACACTCTCTGTAGACCAGGCTAGCCTTGAACTCACAGACATCTGCCTGCCTCTGCCTCCCTAGTGATGGGATTAAAGCTATGTGCCACCACGCCCTGAAAATCTAGTAGGATTTGCTGAAGGAGGCAGAGGCAGGAGGATCATGAGTTTGAGGCCAGCCTGGGCTATACAATCTCTCCATTTTTAACCAACAATCACAAATTCCATTATTTCATAGTTTCAGCGATGATTCTCATAAAAGAACAATGAATTTATATTCCCATTCATGCAAGTACTGTGTTAAAGTGGGCCATGTGACCTAGACAAACATATTAGGATAAGTGCTGGGACATCTGAATACTGCAGAGGATTTTTCTCCAGCAGGAGAGAAAATACCAGTTTCTGCAACCATATGAAGAATTAATCACAGACTTAGATTAAACCCAAGTCTAAGAAAATGAGAATGGTTAGATCCAACACAGTCTGCCACAGCTTTGACATGGTTTACTGTCGATGTGTTTTTGTTGTGTCAGGCACCTGAAGGTATTTTCAATATTGTCATGTTTAAGTAAACTGGATTTTTAGTTTATAGGTTTATTTATTTATTTATTGATTAGTAATTTTCCATTCTTATACTTATATAACAGGTGTATTATAATAAGTGTGGCCTGTGGAGCTATGAGATATTAACTTAATATCCCAATTCTTTGTATTAGTTTCTATTTGCTAATGCTGAAGTTGAAGTCAACTTTTATGACAAAGTTATTCTGAAGGTTTTGGCAAAAGGCAGAAAAAATCCTGTGACTCAATTTTGGGTTTTAGACCACTACCTTTCAGTGAGGAGCCTATGTGTACTTTTCCAGAGTTTTTGGACAACTTCTTGAAGGAAGCCAGACTTTCTTCCATTCCATGTTTTTGTCATTTGAGTCACTTACCCTTGGCAATTTCTCTAACTACAAGTATCCTTTTTTTTTGTCTCCTTCTCCCTGTCTCTTTTTAGAGATGAGGTTCATTATGCTACTATTTGTTCTGGCTTCCAGACTGGTACATCAGATTCCTGAACTCAAATGTTTTCCTGCTTTGGTTCACTAAAGTACATGCATGGACACCAATGAACAGCAACACCAACTTAGATATTCTCTTTAATGCGTATCTTAGCTCTTCCTTTGTCTTATCTATAGGTACATTGTGGGTCTTCCAAGGACTCCTTATTGAGTTTTATTAAGGAAATTATCAGCCAAGCTGAATGTTATCATTTTGTGTTGTCCAAACTGATCTAATTCCTCTGTATTTTGTTATTTCATAATTCTGTGGAAGAGGGGAGGTGATTTTCTCTGCCTTTTGAATCAACCCACTTCTCACTGGAGCAAAAGTGGTATTACACAAGACGTTAGTCCTTTGCTGCAGTTTTCGCTTTCTTACTAGAATGTGAACACTGTAAAAGCAAACATCTTTTCTCCACTTCTTCGTATGTACATATTCGGTCAATTTAGATTGGATGGATGAGATTGTAATATAAAAAAAATAAAATTTAAATTGAGTGTATAAGGAACATAATTTGATTTAATGTCATAGGCAGTAGTACAGTTTTATCCCAGAATTATATTAATTTATTCATTTTTTACTGTATTCGAGGTTATTGTTAGAGGGGAGGGAGAGGTGGTACAGTCAATTAAGTGCTGGGGTAAAAATGAGGAACTGAGTTCATATCTGCCTAGAGAGCTATGCATGGTAGCCTGCCCCGTAAGGGCTGGAGCCACTCTCTGGGAAGCTAGTGTGGCTGAACTAGGTTCAAGGGGAGACCCCGTCTCCAAGATTAAAGTGGAGAAGAGAAGAGAAGGACATCTGGTGTTTATTTCTTGTTTCTACACACACATCCACCCATACACAAATACATGTATATGCATATACCACACATGCATAAATGTGTACAAGACTGTTATTAGAAATAGAACATTTCTTCCTAAATTTAGACTATTCAGTTTTTATTCTTACTGCATTTGGGTTGACTCTTTCATAAGCCCTTAAGAAGAATTATTCCATTAAAATTTTGTTTCTGTACACATTAACATTTATATATTCCAGTAGAAAATTAAACATGCAGATTTTTAAAATGTAGTATTTGTCTGTGTTGGAACCAATGGGAATCTTGACTAATGGGAATTGGTCCTATCTTTCTGCATCATCAACCATAGGTGATTTCTAACTAATAAGCTAGGAGAGGTTCTCTGTGATAAAGCAATATTAAAAAAAAACACTCAGAAAGTCAGACAGATTTGTACTGTAGGTCATGCATGGATTAATGGTAACTGATCCCACAAAACTGATCTCAAGCAACATTCTAAGAATATTGCTCAGATCCTTCCAGTCTCCAGAGTCAAAATGAATAATTTTGTTTTTCTTTGTTATTTTTTCATTGGTGGGTACTGAATCCAAAATCCCATTCCTATGAGCCTAGTTGAGATAATTCCTTAACCCTCAGTGGTTAATTTTAGTGATGAAGTTAAAATGTTCACTAAGTTTTTATGTTCTCCAAACTCACAGTACTTGACCTCTTTCCATTCCATCTGCCATGAGTCTTGAAACTTACATCTGTGTCTTCTCCAAGGTTGGATTAAGTTTATAACCTTGATCCCTTCAAAATCATTCAATAGCTGTGAAAGCCCTTGGCTGGCTATACCACCTCTATTTCCTGCCTCTGCTATATGTGAAAACATTTTTTCTAGTTTATAAGCCCCCATACTGTGTTAAAATCAAAGCTGCCAAAGTAAAATAAAACTCTTGGTATTGTCACCCTCACATTGTCTTATCAGAAGTAGATTTTGGAGGAAAAGCACCCAAAAATGCAGAAGGTCTTTACAAACTGTCTCACAGAGATTCTTGCAATATATATGCCATGTCTCCCTTTCTTTCTAAATGCTTGATGGGTAGATTCATAGACGGTAGATTCCAAAGCCTCCTTCCACTGATCCAGCAGTTGATCTTTTATTTCAACATTTCTCTGAATTTTGGTCAGTTTTAAGAAGGGATGGCCAATGGATCCTGGATGGATTTTAATTTAGTCCTCATATTTATTCTTTCTTCTCCACAATGACCTCTGCTGCAGGCTACTGCCTGTATGAGCTGTATCAATGTTTGCTACCTTCATTCGACTCTAACTAGCAGCCTGTATAGTCAGGTAAAATGGGGAAGAAGGACAGAGGACAGAATTTCTTCCTAATAAGGCCCTCAAACAATCCTTCACCCTGTGGCTGCAAAGCACTGCGACTTTCCAGGTGGCATGCTTTGCATGACTCTTCTTGTACTTAGCAACACGGCTTCTTTCTCAGCCTAAGAATATCATTGGCTCTGCTGGATGAAAAAACTCACTCTATGGACTCCCTCAATCCAAGAGCTTTTGAAGCAAAGCATGCTTATATCATCCTGCTGGAATGTGCTGTCTGCTTTCTCCACTAACCCAAATATAAGACAGTTAGTACTTCAGTAGCTCTTAGAAATGAAGCTTCGTGACAGAATTCAGTATCAGGTTGTTCTTGTATTTGAGTGCTAAGAAATGGGCTTTTGCAGTGACGAGGGGTGGGGCATAGTATTTATTAATATGAAATTCTGGCATTGTGATGACTAGGATACACTTTCATTTCTGCTGACATGTAGAGAATGTAGAGAAACTGGAGAGATATCACACTGCTTGTAATTTTTACAAAAGCAGTAAAAACACCAAATGTTTATGCTGCTAAATTTTTTTTTTCTAGTCTGAGGATCCAGTCACAGAAATGAGAAGTGAAAATTTACACACACACTGTTAGGAAGTGTTCACTCCTGTTGGAGCAAAGAATTTGCAGCGTGTGGGCAATTCACATTCTGACTTTCAGTAAGCAAAGTTTGCAGCATGAATTAAATGTTCTGCTACATATTTCTAGTTTAACTGTAGTGGTGTTAAGGAATGGAGCTGTGAGGAACAGAATAAAGGTATTTATAAAGAATTGCATGAGTCTGAGCCCTCTGGAGCTCTGAATCCCTTCAAATTCTCATGCAAGCCCAAGTAATCCTTCTGTTTCCAACATCTCTCTCTCCCTGTGACAGTCTTATTCATGTGCAAAGAGAGGAATGAAGATTGACCTGGATGGTCATATGGCACAGGGTTAAGTCGGTACATTGTTTTGATGGCAACATGATAATTTGGATAGAAACACAAGCGGTCCAAATCCTCTTAGAAACTTTTGCAAGAATATATGTGACAAAGCATGGTAGATAAAGCACTTAGAAGTCAGAGTGGGCTGAATTCAGAAATTTCTGTGGAGAGAAGAAATTCTCAGCAGGCCTTTTTCACTTTGCAACATATATATATAAACAATCATGTTTGGTTGCTTAGATACATGTTGTATGACTGCCATTTGAAGTGAAGTCAAAGCAAATGAATGTGGTGAATGTAGTGCTCAGTTAGGATGGAATTCAGGGTGGCGTTGCTATTCAGATCCCTTAGATCCAAAAATCTTGGGAATGTATGAAGCTAGGAGATGCTGGTATAAAGCCTATTGGAAGAAAATAAGAGAATGGATTAGCTGACCAGGATTTGATGTAAGGAATTTCTACCTCTAAACTGACAACATGGATCCATTTCAAAAGGTGTTTCTGACTTGCCTCTGGGCTTTACTGTATACTGAGCTTTTCTCCAGTGATACCAAAGGATTGTGCAAAATGATCTTTGATGCATAGAAAACAGGTATTACTATATTCACTGGACCATAAAATTGGACATGCACAGAAGTGTGCCTGTAAAATGAAAGGCATATATGTGGAACTGAATATCAGCATGCGTGTATGACAAAAATAAATCTCACGAGAAGGCAGCTGAGATTTCCATACTGCCTTTTCCTTCAGGTTTATTCTATCTCATGCACCCTGCCCCACAAAGTAGTACCTGATTTCCTGATAATCAGGTTGGTATTATGCACAGGTGATCATAGAAATTATATTATTATTAATAGTAGTTCAAAGTAGATGATATATACACAAATCTTCACTAGGCAATTAATGTGAAAGAAATTGGCTAGTGTCTTAATGGTACATCATGTTTCTTTTTTTTTTATCTTAATATAAAATGAAAGAAAGCAGAGCCTGAAAATGGAAACATTGCCTCTGTGTGTACAGGCTGAAAGCTGTGTTAGCTTCCAACTGTGGGGAAGAACAGAACAAAGGGAGAGAGAAATGAAGAGAGGAAGAAGAGGAGAAGAATGAGAGAGAAAGAGAGGGGGGAGATTTCCATTTTTTATTAATTTATTTTTTCAGTTTATATCTTGATCACAGACCCTTCCCTCCTCCCTCTTCCCCATCTCCATCCTCTCCTCCATGGCTGAGGGGAGCCCCCACATATCAACTCCCTTCAATTCTTCAGTCATATGAGGGCTAAGGGTTTCCTCTTGTTCTGGGGCCAGATATGATAGTCCAGCTAGGGTAATGTGTTTCAGTAACAGTCAACAGGGTCTGTGACTCTCTGCTGGGTGGAGATTTTTGCAGGATAGTTATGCCAGGTTCCTGTCTCTTTGGGGATGATTGTCCTGCACTATATGGCTAATATTTGCTTATAAGTGAGTACATATAATGTGTATCTTTCTGGGTCTGGGTTAGCCCTCTCAGGATGACATTTTCTCCTTCCATCCATGGTTGCAAATTGCAACCATGGTTTTCTTGTTTCTGATAGCTGAGTAGTATTCCATTGTGTAAATGTATCACAATTTTTCTTTATACATTCTTCAGTTGAAGAATTCAGGTTGTTTCCAGTTTCTAGCTATTACAGTAAAGTTGCTATGAACATTGCTGAGATAATGTCCTTGTCATTTGGTGAAGCTTAGATTACTGGAAGAATGCAGTGCTAGTCCTTTTGGTACAGATAATTTTACTTGACATATGTCCTCAATAGTCACTCACTTTTTTTTTTTTTTGCATTTAGCAGGTATGTTTCCCAACTATTCTCCTCCCCAGCAGGAAACTAGAGTTAGGGTTTCATTCAAGATTCAATGGTGCATGCCATATATGCGGCTATAGTAAGAGTCTCAGATCTTCCTACTGAGTTCAGTGTGGCCGTGTCTATATTCACAAACACTTTTTAATTGCTCACAAAGGAAAAGAATATGTGTATTGTTTGATCAGTGGAGATAAGGAGGCTTTTTCTTTTACCATCTTGCTAATGTTATCATCTGTGATTATCAATTTAAATCTTTAATTATATATAGACATATAATCAGTTACAGCTAGGTTTTATGCTATTTGTTTTTAATTCCTACCTTTTTTTACTTTTTATTGTTTTTTTTGTGAATTTCATATCATACACTCCAATCCCACTCATCTCCTCCCCTTGTAGTCATCCTCCAAACTTACAACATCCCCCAACAGAGAACAAAATGCATCGTGGAAGCTGTAGTGTGTTACAGTGTATCCCATAATATACCCTTTTGTTCATACTTCTTTGAATGGAAATATTCATTGCAATGACTTATTAGTCTGGTATGAGGTCTCTGACTTGTGCTACACTATTGATACTGGAACCCCTCTCAGATATCCTGTTGTTTCCCAGTGTCATGGAGATCCTGTAGTTTTGGATCTTTATGACTAGCCACATCATGCCCTTATCAGTTCATCAATAGGGTAGATGTTGGAGTGGGCCAATTCAAAGCCTTGGACCTGGGCCTGAGAGGTATTTGAGCTGGTCAACCTGCTGGTGCCAGGATCTTCTCTAGTCTGCTGCAAAGGCAAGATACAGGGCTCACTCTCCCTACCTCTGCAGCCAGTGAGGGATATGGCCGATTTTCCCACTCTTGGGACTCCAGAGCCAGCTCTACTGCTTGTCATAGATGGCAAGGGATGGGGAAGGGAAGGAGGGCATATCTCCCTTGTCAGTGCCACTGACCAGCAAAAACAAACAAACAAACAAACAAACTATATATATATATATATATATATGACAGGGCTGACTCTCCCACACTCACACCCTGGAGGCCAACTCTCCTGCAAACCCCACATTCGGGGCCACCTCTACTGTGCTGCCCAGGTGAAGTGCATGGGCTTCTTTCCCGAGATTGTTGCAGGAAGTGAGGACAGGGCCAGCTCTCCTGCTTGCCATAGGTGGCAAGTATCAAGGGAGATTATCTCTCCTTCACCTATGTTATCTCACATCAATGAAGTAGCAGGGCCAACTGTCCCACACTTACAAACTCGGAGCAGCTCACCCACATCTACTTCATTCTATACATTAATGTTTTATTAAAAGTATCATTTGAGGTCTATCAAATTGTTTTTCATGCATTCTAACCACGTTTCTATTGTCACATGTTTACTAAAAGTCAAAGTGTTAGTTCTATAAAGATGTTTTATGGAATGATGGTAGAATTAGAAACCTTGATTATGTAATTTAATTACTATTTTATGTACATTGATAAAATTTGGGAAATTGTTGAAAATCATACTGAACTTTCTGGGAAAGATGAATAATACAAGGAGATAAAAGAATTGTGTAATTGTGTTCTTTGCATGAGCAAAGCTTTTTATAAAGCACCAAACATTTCCTTAAATGAATCCATATATATTATTTTCTTATCACAAGGACAAAGAAAATGACAAAAACAACATAAGAAATTAAGAATGCATTACTTTGGCTCATAGTTTGACATTTCAGTTCATCATGATGGGGAAGTCAGGGCCACTGGAGCTTGTGGCAGCTAGTCACATTGTGGTTACAGTCAGGAAGCAGAGAGAGATGCATGTTTGAGCCCATCTAGCTTCTTAACTTTTATTTAATTTGTAACTCGAGCTCAGGGATTGGTACTAGGAACATTTAAAATATGTCTTCCCACTTCAGTTTACCCAATCTAGAATTCCTTTTCTAGAAAAACCCACAGATTCGTATCCTAGGTGATTCTAGATGTTATCTAGATAAGGTACCACATGATAGTGTTCTGATTGCTTCACAAGTATTATTTCTTTATACTAGTTATTTTTTAATACTCTTTTTTTTTTCCAAGAAAAGGTTTTTCTGTGTATCCCTGGCTGTCTTGGACTCACTTTGTAGACCAGGCTAGCTTCCTGAGTGCTGGAATTAAAGGCACATGGCCCCACCCCCAGCTCCTTTTTAATCTTCTTAATTATATTTGTGCATTGGGGGGCATATTCAGTTAAGTGTAGACACCCACTGAGGTCAGGAGAAGATGGTTGATTCCCTTGAACTGGACATGGGTAGTTATGGGTCACTTACTGTGACTCCTGAGATCTCAACTTATATCCTCTGCAAGAGCAGCCTAAACTCTAAACTGCCGAGTCATCCCTCTAACCCTCACAAGCATCATTAATATTCTACTTTAAAGAAACAGAAATAGGAAACTGTTTGATGGGTCAATTTTAAAGTTATAACTTTAGATTTATATTGAAAAAGGGAGTAAAATCACTGTATATCTATCAGTAGAAAGTAATACTTAAGCTCCAGACATGTCATTTTTATATCCATAATGTAATTATTACTCATTTATTTTGCCTTATTTGGTCTTTTTTTCAAGCAGTAGAAACTATCACACAAAACACATGAAGCACTATAAAGGAATGAATCTCAAAGTTAACTTCCAAATGGTGCCTCTTCCCTGAATAGCAAAGTCAGTGTCCGATCAACAGTGCTGCTGTGATCGCTACATCCCATAACCCTTTCAGATGCCTGAAAGCATCCCTTCCTGTGTACATTTCTGATGTCCAGGGTTCTCCACAATCACTGGTGAGACCACAAGCTTTCTACCCCCCTCCATCTTTGGAATTTAGCATTGTCTCTCCATGTCCTTTACCTTCATAATATGGAAGAGGACTGACAAGTCCGCAGGAAATCATTGGCACAGGTGACAACTTTCTAAACAGAACACCAACAGCTCAGGACCTAAGACCAACAATCAATAATTGGAACCTCATGAAACTGAAAAGCTTCTGTACGGCAAAAGACACTGTCATTCGAACAAAATGGCAGCCTACTGATTGGGAAAAAGTCTTCACCAACCCCACATCTGACAAAGGGCTAGTCTCCAAAATTTACAAAGAACGCAAGAAATTAAATGCCAAGAAACCAAATAATCCAATTAAAAAATGGGGGAAGGAGCTAAACAGAGAATTCACAAAGGAGGAATCACTAAAGGATGAGAGACACTTGAAGAAATGCTCAGCATCCTTAATCATCAGAGAAATGCAACTCAGGACAACTCTAAGATTCCATCTCACACCTGTCAGAATGGCTAAGATCAAAAGCCCAAATGAGGGTGTGGAGAAAGGGGAACCCTCCTCCATTGCTTGGTGGGAGTGCAGGCTTGTGCAACCACTATGGAGGTCAGTCTGGCGATATCTTAGAAAACTTGGAATAGCTCTGCCTCAGGACGCAGCCATACCACTTGTGGGCATACATCCAAATGACTCCTCACCAAATCACAAGGAAGTTGCCTCATCTATGTTCATAGCAGCCTTATTCTAATAGCTAGAAACTGGAAACAACCAAGATGTCCCTCAACAGAAGAATGGATTAAAAAATTGTGGTACATCTACAGAATGGAATACTACTCAGCTATCAGAAACAAGGAAATTATGCAATTTGCAGCCAAATGGATGGAACTAGAAAAGCTCATTCCGAGTGAGCTAACCTAGACTCATAAGGATACACAAGGCATCTATTCACTTATAGTCGGATTCTAGCCATATAGTACAGGATATCTATACGATAACCAAGGCACCAAAGGAAACAGGAACATAGATGTTTTTTTTTCCTGTCAATGAGACACTTTGCCCTAGTGGTGCTGCCTTGTAGGCCCCCAGGGCATGTGGAGGCTTTTGGTCCTCATATGACTGCTGAACTGGGGTGGGGGACTGTTATGTAGGAAGACTCCACCTCAGAGGAGTGGGATGGAATGGTCAGGGGGTAGAGGGTGGGAGGGCAGGAATGGGAAAGGTGGAAAGAGGACACTATGATGGAGATGTAACCTGATGCAATAAATAAATAATTTTTTTAAAAAGAGTTAATCCTACATATTTTTCAACCCAACTTTCTCTTCCTACCTCTATTGAGGCTCCGCTAGTTCAGACCCTTATAACCCTTCTGAAACACATACTCATACCATATCTTCCTATTTTCAGTATGCTTCTACTTAAATGCTGTTTCTAGATAATCTGAAAAGGAAGTCTTAAGACCTTTTATCTCATTGTGATCTATAAAATGTCCCCTTCTCCCTTTAAGACAAACCATACATATGTATGTTCATATACATATATGATATGTGCATATTTACACACTGCATACAATTTAAGCCATAGTCTTTTCCTTTCTGCCGCTCATGTGTTCCTTACATTCCCCATCCTAGAAACACTGAACTATTTGTAATTCTCAGCATGTGCCCATGCTTTTGCTGATGTCATTGGCTTTCAATGAATTATCTTCCTCGGCAAAATGCTAGCCTTTTCTTAGCTAGACTCTGCTTGACTCAGTCCAGGTGTGAGCCTTTGATGACACATTTCTTCCCTTGAAATCCAAGATACATATGGCATTGGAGATATCTGCCTACTGTTCTACTTTGCTTTCTGTTGCTGTGATTAAACAAAAGCATATTGGAGAGGAAAGTGCTTGTTTCAGCTTACAGGCTACTAGCCATTAATGAAGAGAGCTGTGAGAGGAATTCAAGGCAGGTGCTTGAAGTAGAAAATGACAGAGGAACACTACTTACTGGGCTTGCTCCCTGTCTTGCTCAACAACCTCTCTTATACAGTCCAGACCCACCTGCTCAGGTATTGCACTGCTCACAGCATACTTGGTCCTCCCGCATCAATCAACAATTAAGGAAATGACTCCACAGACAAGCCCAGAGACTTATCTAATGGCAGTAATTGTTCAGTTGAACAACGGTTCTTTTGTGCCCTTCTTCTTTAAGTTCAAAACCAAGATTATCCATTATAACTACTATCTTCATATTTCATTGATAACTTGTCTGACTTCCAGATTTGTCGTTTATCACATGATCTTAACCTTTTTATTTACATAATCAACAATAATAGACAAATACAGTAGTTCCTTGGTACCTATAGATGCCACAGTTGAAACTGATGTCATTAAATCTTTCAAACCTAAAACTAATGCTTTATTTTTCTATTTTAGGATTCTATACCTTAAATATCATATATATATATATATATACATACACTTACACATATTTATACAAGCATGTATAATGCTTATGAAGCCTAATTTTAGATATGCATCCTTGGGCCTTGAATTTGATATGTTGAGTCAATAATTTAAAAATTTGACAAAATGACAATTGGAACAATATTGCCTCAATCTGAATGTTTATGCTATTATTTTTTCTTAATTATGAACCTTGAAATGTCTTTTTCTTTATATTTCGATCTTCACGACTCTTCTTCATTTTTTTTCTAGTGCCTTAGGAAATAGGGTTTGATAATTAGAACACTGGAACTTTTTTCTGTCTGTAGGAACTGTTCCTCTGGCCACCTCCCATGGACAGGATGCAATATTCTTCTTTTCTTTTGCTGAATTGCAGCCAAGCCTTTTAGGGTTGCGAAGACTTTCAGTTCACTTTAGTCAGACATTATCAGTATGAACTAGGTAACACTTGTGCTTCTAGTACAATTTTGACTAGGTCTTAAGCCAGCAGTTTGTTTCAAGTCTGTTAAAAATTACCACCGCTCCATTCACCACACATGACATTTCTCTATGATAATTATTTTCATTACAGAATATGAATGTGAAAATTTGAAGATTTGAAAAACAGTAAAACCCTTTAAATAGTTTATGGAAAATTTACTTTAAAAATTAAAATAAAATGTTAATTGAAATAGAGGTGGATCACGGTTAAAGTGAACAAATTTATCTCTAACTATCATGCTCCAGATTATATTTAAACATAAGAGCATACTAAAAATGACAGCACCAATCAACCACTGAAACAATTAGTGAGCAAGTTAATATTTTGGTTTTCCTTTTTCTTTTTGTGAGTTTTCTTCCCTCTGAAAGAATATTTAATGAAAAAAATAGTTTCCAGAAGTGAACAGCAGAGGGCAGAAAACAGCAACTTCGTCCTTGGAAACTATTATTCTATTCAGCTTCTTTGTAATATTCAAAGTTTAAAATCAAAATATTCGATTTTATTATTGATAAGTTTAAGACAAATATTCAAGAAATATTAAGCTTCGTGGCTTTCAAAGGGGATCTTTGGACATGTGAAAACCAAACACTAGTATTTTTTTTATTTATTACATAACTATTTACTCCATTCAGTTTAACTTCATTATACCTAATCAGACAGTGTTCTGTGGTGAAAAGAAGTATTTATTACCTAATGTGATGTATTGAAAAGCTTCATAGAAGATCATATTAATGTAATTATGCTACATTTTAGTAGTAAATATTTCTAGCTGTGTGAAAGTCAGATATTTACCTAAATTATGAACACCAATTACTAGACTAGCAATTTAATTTTAAAAATGCCTTGATATATTTTTATAGATTTTATGTACCAATTATAGTTTATCACAGGAAGTAATATTTGCTAAGGTTTTTCATATTCCCTGAGGAGAATGTATTATGATTCAGCAAATTCATGTTCTTTTAGGATATAATCCAGTCAATTTTAAGTTCATATCTGCCCTTGAATTTCAAATAGGTTAAGATAAAAGCAGCTTTTGAAAAATCTTTTTCTTTTACATTTTAATTTGCTTGACAGACACATTAAGTAGCACACATTTTTGCATAATCCTGATACTATCCCTATTTTTTTTCTCATCTCAAAACACTTTCGATGAGACTGAAGATGATTTGGTAGAAAATATTTAATAGTAAGAAAAAGAATGTGACTAAAGAGATATTTTATTTATTTTCTCTGTTGATCTGGTTCTTTTAGATGTTGAAGTTCATAAATTTCAAACCACTCCTGTGCTGTGTATTAGAAGTAGAGATGAAATGTGTGTAATTTGTGTGATTATTCTTTATGTAACAAGTTGAGATACTTAGATTTCTTGCTTTGCCTACAATTTTACTATTATTGATTTTCTACAAGGCCTCATGTCTTTTTATTCTGAAGACCCGCTTAATAGTTACTGTACATATTTGGCCCCTGACTTTAACCTTCTACCTATTGGGAAAGTATACTGGGCCATTTAACTCTCATAAATGTGGCATATTTAATTCTGCTGTTTTGTATAGAATTTACTGTTATAAGAGAAAGAACCATTTGTTGGATTGAAAAGGGAAGCTGTTGGGGGGGAAGAGGGTGGAAGGGTGGGACAGGAAGGGGGAATAGGGAAGGGTTTGTGACTGAGATGTAACTTGAAGAAAAAAATAAAGTACTTATATAAAAAAAAGTTACTGTAGAGTTTTTGATTCACAGGTGAAATAAATTAGTGGTTGTAAAAAAAAAAGAAGGTATTTTCACCTATAATATTTAAGCTTAGTACATTTATACATACATTTTGCATTCTTGGTTTAGGAACACGTGCACACACACACACACACACACACAGAGAGAGAGAGAGAGACAGAGAGAGAGACAGAGAGAGAGACAGAGAGAGAGATTATAAATTGAAATCACACGCTTACAGTATTTGGAAGCCACAGGGATTGGTTTAATTTTTAATTTTCATCTCTTCTCATTTTTATGTTTAATATATATTTTTAAATATGTAGTTTAATTAATGGGGAATTTGAGACTCAGTGTGATTAAGGGAAAAGTATGTGTTAAAATATTTAAGAAGGAAGCTACCATGTGTGATATTAAAGTCACATTTTCTCTACAAGGTACGACCATTGAGCACTCTCCTGCACGTTAGGCCATCAGCAAATTCTCCCTTTGATGTTGTCAGTGCCCATCTCCCAGCTCCTGGAAACTGTTCTTTGCACTGAAACTTCTTTTATTTCTCTGTTTGAAACAAAACACATACAATTTGGTGAAGAATTTCTGAGGTCGCAGAGAGAATTGCCACAGTAGGTATATAGAGACGGCCTGGCATGCAGCAGAACGCTGAACAATAATCTCATAGGCACACACAATCTTTGGTACTCTCTACCACCCTCTTCTGACACTCTTCAATTTCTAACCTATTCCAGTTGCTCAGGCAGGCTCAGTGTAGTGAGGTAGCCTACTTTCTTGAGGCAGTGATTATATTTTAAACTTATGGCAAAAATGTGAAGGGATAATTGGTTTGTAACTGATTCTGGAAAGATTTTGTCATGCAGCATTTCTAGGATGCCTTGGTCTATCTCCCTCCCCCCTTCGAAACCTACAATTCCTTTCAATCCATACAAATAAAGGACATCTAAGAGCCGAGTCTATATGACCCTACAGCAGGAGGGAGTCTGCACTGAGCACAAGAGTAATCCACAGGCAGTGTGGCTTGAACAAATTGAACCACAACCATAAGGGACATACTCCAAAGCTGAATTTCCACACAAAGCCCTTCAAAGGTTCCATCCAGTCACATATTTTTGAGCATCTTTTGTAGTTAAGGATAGAATTTTGGATTTCCCTGGAATTATGCCTATATCAAGGGAAGCCAAAGTTCCCAATTTTCGGAATCTTCCCTTCAAGGAGTATTTTGTTTTCTTCTCAGCTGGGTCAGGTGAGGCAGAAGGCAGTGTGTCAATATTGCTAAGTAGATTTTGAGACAATCAAATCATATTCGTCTTGTTTAATGAGAAACAACAGGGCCCTAGGGAAGAAAGCTCCACCGCCAACAGCAATTAGCAGTTCGGCTTCCTAGGCATAGCAACCGGAAATCAGTTTTGCAGCATTGGGATCTGGCTGAAGCTTCTCCGCTGCTACAGAAAGCCCTGCAACCTCAGCCCAGGACGCGGACCGAAGCGCTGTCCTCGGTGCTAAAATTCAGATGCCTAAGACCGGAGGTCTCTAAGAGGCACCACGCTGCCCGGCTCTAAGTCGCGCTTTCTCGGTACCGCGCAGGAGCTGCCAGGGCTGTGCTGGGTGCAAGGCGCTGTGCGGGGGAGGGGTGGGTGCGCGAGCCCGCCGCCTGCCTCGCGTCGCGCACGCGCGCCCGGGACTGCCTTCCCCTCTCTGTGACTTTCCTGTGTGTGAGTGTGTATGTGTGTGTATGTGTGTGTGCGCGCGTGCGAGAGGAGAGAGGGAGAAGAGAGCTCGAGAGAGGGTGATTGTGCAAGAGCATGAGAGGGTGCTGAATATTCCCAGACACCGGGACCACAGCGGCAGCTCAGTTGAAAACTGCATTTAGCCAGTGCTCGGGACTTAGGGAACGGGGACAGGACGCACGGCATCAACAGCCACCAGCTAGACCTGGGAAATAAGGATTCTTCTGCCTCCACTTCGCGTTTTTAGCAGTTCCTTGCTACATTTCAACCTCAAAATGCAGAGGATCTAATTTGCTGAGGAAAACAGCCAGAGAAGGAAGAGGAGGAAAAGGAAAACGAGGGGTATTTTGTGGATGCTCTACTTTTCTTGGAAATGCAAAAGATTATGCATATTTCTGTCCTCCTTTTTCCTGTTTTTTGGGGACTGATTTTTGGTGTCTCTTCTAACAGCATACAGATAGGTAGGTACCTTTTGTATTATGCCTTTGGATTGTGCATAATTTGGTGGTAATCTTTGTTCACGGTGGGCAAATTAATTCATGTCATGTAGACTTATGTCATACCTTGACTGCATTCCAGATTTAAACTACCCAGAATATACATGATTTTCTTAGGCTGAAGAAAAAAAATGACTATGCCTTTTGACACAATAGGGGAAAAGATCTGCTCATTTCTGATCCTTGGAGTGCATTACTTCTGCCTTGAAGGTATCTCCTAGTGTGCTCAGATTTTCTGGTGGTATGGATGCAAAGCTTGAGATTAAGAAAGAGCATTTCTGACCCCCAGACTCTCCTCTTTTCCTAGACCCTTCGGCCACCTTTTGGATGTCCGACCCTTGCTGCCCAACTCAGTGATTATGTTTATCCAGCGGTTAGTGTGAATAAGAGACTCTGTGACTGCTGGGTGCTAGCAGCTCCACTGTTATCTCCCGGGGCTCTGACATGGTTCTCTTGCTTGCTGTTTATTCTTTCAGGAGGACTGTTTCCAAGGGGCGCTGACCAAGAGTACAGTGCATTTCGGGTAGGGATGGTTCAATTTTCCACTTCGGAGTTCAGACTGACACCCCATATCGACAATTTGGAGGTAGCTAACAGTTTCGCAGTCACCAATGCTTGTAAGTAATGAATATTCATGCCTTCCCAGTGCTGCACAGGGGAAGCAAGCTAATGAATGCAAGTGTGGGATGGTGTTCATGTGTTTGTGTGTGTGTGCGTATATGTGTGTGTGGTGCTGGCATGTCGTGTGTGGGTGGGAGTAACTGCACTCGCGCGTGTGTGCCTGTGAGGGTACAGAGAGAAGGTGGCTGTAACCTTTGGGACCCCACTGGCTGGAGGACAGTGAAGAGGGGTCAAGAGTCACTGAACAGTGTGTCAGTGTGTGCGCTGCGAAGCTGGGGGGTGTGTTAGACTTGGACCGGTCTTTCCGGGTTCAGGGGTTTCTTGCTTGATTCTGGCGTGTCCAAAGAGACTCTCCCAACCCCCTCCCTCTTGCGTGACTATTGGCACCCTACCAACAGAGAACACGTTGTTCCCCAGGGCGCGCTGTGGGACTGTTGGACAGATTCCATGGGGGGACTGCCTTCATCCTAGAGCCTGGCAGGGCAGCTTCGACCTGCAGTGTCCTCAAGCACTACGTCCTTTTATTGCACGGGACAAGTTAATACAATGGTTGTGGAGTTGGGCCCAGAGCTGTTACATAATGCCCACCCGAGGGGCGCGGGCACGAGACTGATGCAAGCCCCGACTGGCTGGTGTGAGCCGGCAGAAAAGGGATGTTAAAAGGATAGGGACCCAGAAGACATGAGGATGCGCAGATATTTGTCAGGTTGGGAATGCAAATTGCAACCTAGCTGCCTGCAGAATGAGGATGAGGAAGGGGAGTATCAAAAGCTAGGTCCGTTCGCAGCTCCCTGAAGCAACTGCCCCAGTGCGGCGAGAAGGCCAGAGTGCTCGCTGGCATTGTGTGCTTTGTTCCAGGATTGCAGGCTCAGCCAAAGGCGACTGGAGAATGGGGACGACTCTGAAGCGATTGCATCCAGCTGAGTTTTAAAAATCTGAAGAAGTCTCAGACCAGCCATTTTAGCTTTTGCAATTTTCAGTATCAGCCCCTGGCCTCTTCACAGGGCTCTGGAACTCGCGAGGACGCTCTGGCAAAGCTTCGGTCAAAATGACCACAGTCCAGTCACTGAGAAAGTGCGAGGTCGCCCGAGGCTGGCAGCCAGTTCCCTGCGCTGAGGCAGCGTTCTGCGCGCTCCCAGCCTCCACCATTTCCGGCGTCCAGGCTGGCAGATGTTTCCTGCCATGGTGTTCTCAGCTTCCATTCCATATATAACAATTTAGGGAAGATTTGCAGGTGGTTCACCTCCCACTTTGGCTCCCGTGTAACAGAGCGGAAAATCACCATAGGAAATGCCCAAGGCAGCGTTCCCACAACTGGTTGCCATCCCACCCACGTCCCCCCTGCGAAGCTGTCCCATGTATTCTGTGCTTTAGCCCTGTGACACCAGGGATATCAGAGGCCAGGTTACAACTCCTGTCCTCAAATAAATGAAGAAATGCACAGGGTAATGTGATTGTAGTCATTTACATGACCAGAATGCTAGCTTTCTGAGGAAGATGGTTAAGAAGATATGAGTTATTTCACAATGATAGTGTTAATGAAAGGGGTAACTACAGAGATAGAGATGATGGAGAACTAGAGTCAGGGAGAGAAACAGACAGAGATAGAGAGGAGTTGCTCATAGAAGAGACACCAGAGTGCTAAGTGGGTAAAGGCGTGTCCATAGAGCCTGACGACCTTATTCTCAGGGTACCTGAGACCAGAAGGGTCTTCTGACTTCTGAAAGTTGTCCTCTGACCTCCACATGTCCCCCTCCAAATAAATAAATGAATAAAAATTAACATTTGGTATAATGTCATAGAAAAGTATCTCAGTACAATGTGTTTTATTATATAACAGATACAAAAAAAAAACCACCTGCTTTAAATAGACGTCAAAGGTGTCCGTACTTGGCCTATTTACCTACTGAATTAGTCTGTTACTGTGCTATGAAGACATTTCTGTTTCTTGTGACTTACAGTTTGATATGTTCCCGTGTTGAGTTTTACCCAGCTGTATTTGTATGCACAAATGCAGTGTCACAATGCATTGTAAAGCTGCTGTGTACATGGATTCTGAAATACTGACAAGACATTTTGAAATTAGTTAATAATTAATAAGTTGATTATTGGTTAAAAGATGAGAAGCACCTCGTGGGAAAATAACAGATACATTCACCAAGCTAAATGAATGTTTCTCTATTCCAACAGGTGTTGAGCAATGTGCTGATGCTCTTAAAAGGGTCAGAGCAGTTTGTCTGACATATGTCTTCGAGCCAATGTTATTGAATGGGTTTATTTCTAGTATCCGTTGTATTGAAATAAGATAGGTGGTGAGAATACGTACACATGGGACAAATACATGGTTTTCCTTTAACTACTAAATTTCATATATTGCACCATAGTTCTGAGAACCAGTATATTCAAGTCTTAAAAACAGATCTCTCCCTTTTCTTCAAAAAAAAAATGTGCATGCTCAGATCATAAAACTACCCCACCCAAGATCATTATGCTAGGCACCAAAAAATAACATTGAGGAACTAAGCAAAAAGATGCCACTAGAAGAATCCAGCATCTTGGCTTTTGCAGATCCCATGCTGCAAGCTTACTGACTGCTACAGACAACTAGTATACCCCAGTGACAGAGGTGAGACTCTGCAGACAGAATTTTCTAGAGTCCACATTGACTCGCGGTGTAAAGTCATTTACATTTTTAAAATTTATCTTACTCCTTTACAAATGTCAAAACCTGCAAGTAGAAATGTTTACACATTTAAAACGAATTTGGCTATTCGAATTGGCTAGGACAATAGAAGCGATACAGTTAAATTAACTCTTGAAAAGAAAGAAAGGAGATAGGAAGGATATGTGTGAAGAACAACCAAATAACTACAACTTCCGCTGTTAAATAAAGGGGTCTCTGAGGTCACATGCATGAAGCTAAACATGATATTTTTAAATTCTACTCTGGACTTCACACCAATGCAGATAATTTGTTTCCTTGCTGTATTTAGTCAGGTTCTTTAAAGGACGCAACAGCATTAGGTACATTGACAGATAAGATCAAGATGTTTTCCCCCATTTTCTCTGGAAACCTAAGGAAGTCTCCTCTAATGCCAGTGCTGATTTATATGAATCACCAATTGCTATTTGTAAACTAGCTTCTTTATCTTGATTAGTGCACAGAAAAAAAAAAAAAAGCCCCAACAACATTGGATTTATTTGTTAAGAAAGCAAAGCTTTAGAATTAAGGGATGTCATTTTGACAAAGAAAAGGATCTGTTTAGTATTTTAACTGTTTTTGTGAGATGGATATTTTTACTCAGGAATGTTGAGATTGACATGAAGTTAAAGATTTAAGTAAATTTACTGAATGGTTTAAGAGTTAAGTGAAAGGAAGCTGTTTTATTCAGATACTGAAGGTGCTCTGCTGCACTCAGCTCCCACACCTTTTCAGTCGCAATGGGATAATGAAAGTACTTGTTTGTTCCCTTTTGTTTCCATGGATACCAGAGAGATAAAGACAGATTCCCAATGTCTTTCATTCGTTCTTTCTTTTCTCTTTCACCTTTTTTTTCTTTCCAAATCATTCTCTTCTTTCCCCTGTCCCTTCTTTACTTTTGCTTTTTTGATAATTTTTCAAATGAATGTTCAAACAAGCTTTCATTATGAGAAAAATGCAAAAGCTAAAAGAAGAAAGAAAATTGGGAGTATCTGTCATCTGAGCAGGAGCTGTAAGCAGTGAGGGATCTCAGAATTCATCCATCAATCCATGCATCCATCCAACTATCCATCCATCCAAACCCATTTCTCCATGGCCTTCAAACTGTCAGAGACTAAATGATCATGACCCAAATGAAATTGATTTTTCGCTAATTTACCCCAGTGGTCCCTCTAACAGCTGTGGGCTTTGGAAACTCCATGCTTTTCGTAGCCTCTGAGATCCTGTTTGAGTTGGTTAGTGTGAGTATGGAAAGAGGCCTTAGTAGTTCTCTATGAGTAATTCATCAGGGTAACAGAAAAAAGTCTCAATTCTTGAGATAATAATCAGTTGATATTGGTGTTTCCATACACAAGATAGCCAGCTAACAAAACCAACAGGGAATTTTGGAAAAATATCCTAGGGTTTTGGGATTAGAGAGCAAATATTACTCATAGGGATCCATTTTTATTAATTCTGATGAATGATTATGATAACCATTTGTCTAGCTAATAGTAATTTAAGAATTTTATATTTTAATTCCATAAAGAACACAAATTGTAAAAATTTAAAAATTGTCTTTAAAAAGAGATTAAAATTTTATTTTTTCTCTAAGCCAGCAGATGGAGATGTTGGAGAAAAAATAGTGCTCCATAAAACTGTTGCATACACTGAATAACTTCTACGACCTCCAAAATGAATTTATTTGGAGAAATGGAAAAGTGTAAATTAAATATTATTAGAAAGAATAACTATAATGCTGTGTTTGGAAATAACATTCAATAAGTTCTTTAAGAAACAGATTGTTTTAGAGTTTTTATTTTATATTACTTCATTTTTGGCTTTCCAAGAGAGATTTCCTCTTTATAACAGCCCTGGATATCCTGGACTCACTTTGTAGACCAGGCTGACCATAAACTCACAAAGATCTGCCTGCCTCTATCTTCCAAGTTCTGGGCTTAAAGGTGTGAGCTACCATACCCGGCCTTAGAGTTTATTTTTTAATTAGAAATTTCAACATATTTTTATAAACTTGATTTACAAACACACTTAGGAATTGCATGAATTATAAAATCTATTTAAAAAAGAGAATACTAAAATTATTTTTACATATACACACATATTTGTGTGTGAGTGTGAATGTGTGTGTGTGTTTATCAGATTTTAAGCCTTATTTTTACTAGATATTGGTTTT
>CAJQZJ010034368.1:1839889-1865468 GCA_907164525.1 Lophiomys imhausi
TTTTTTCAGCAGGACTCTTGGAACTCTCTAGCATCAGGGGCCTCTTCTTCTTTCTGGGCTCCATGCACTGTCCTTAAATTGGAGGAACTCTGTTTCAGCTTAATTTGGGCTCCGCCCACTTAGCAGCTGAAAACAATGTCAGGCCAGATACTTTGTTTCTTCAAGTCTATTGAGTCTTTCCTGTTTTTCCTGACTTCAACCTTGTTTTTCAGTCTATTAAGTCTTTCCTGTTTTTGCTGACTTCATGCTGATAATGCTCTTCATGCCCCAAATTAAGAGACAGTATCAGAAACTCCTATATATTTTCTAAATCTAATTTATCTAACCCCTACAAAGACAAGTATAATTCATATAACTTATTACTCTTTGGGGTGTTGATAACTTTAATGTTATAAAAGAGTACTGATCCCAAAGTATTTGAAAACTACTGTCCAAACCTGTTAGTATTTTCCACTAATAAGACTTTAAAAAGTGGATTGAGGGTCAGTGAGCAAGATTGCTTTATGAGTAAGGTACTGTTGGTGATCTGAGTTTGTTCTTCCCAAACTCACAGGGTAGAAGAAGAGAAATGATTCATACAAGTTGGCCTCTGACATCTGCTAATTCGCCAAAACAAGAACACACACACACACACACACACACACACACACACACACACACAAAAGGAAGATGTATAAGGAATGAAGCTGCAGTACTTTTAGGGTTTAGGCACAACAAGATAACTATTTTGAAATAAGTGCATAAATACTTCAGTTTCCAATATCCCTAACATGTAAGAACATGTTGATGAATATTTTACAGTCCAGGGAGGTGGAGATGGTCCTTTCAAGCGTTCATCACATAGGACAGAAAATCACAAAGGGAAATACAAAAAGATTTAATGACGGAATTCAGTACCTATGCAATATAAATGATTCTCATGAATGCAATTGTTAAACATTTTATGTTTATAGTTTTGGATACCTGTGAAGAGTTTTTACATCAAGAAGGAAATTTCAAAAAGAAAACATTTAAAGCTTAAAAATACATTAAAGAAAGGAAACATATACAGCAATATTTTGGGATCTCTCTAAGAGGTGGTATTATGACTATTAGAAACATTCAGTATGGAGGAAGTAGATGGTCCTCTCTCACGCCCAGTTGTCTTGACTTTTAAATTGGTCAACTATGTGATAACCAACTGAGATGTGTCACTTGTAGCAATTTATTCTCAATATATTTACACATATAACCAATGAGATATGTGAAGGATGCTCATTTATTTCAACATAAAAATTGGAAACAACTTAACTATTCACCAATCATGAATCAATTAAATAAATGACAAATAACTTCAGTATATTTCTACATAGTCATGAAAATTCATGATTTCTTATATACAATGAAGTATTTTATCATGTGCTATATAAAAATGTTATGGATTTTAAAATCAAATTATTTTATGTATATGCATACATATGAATAATGCATGAGTATAGGCATTGATAAATTCATTTCTGGAAGATTCATGTGAGCTTTTCTCAGTGAGGCAGTGTGAGTGACTCCTGCTGTCTTTATTTTTAAGTTCTTTCTTCCCTTCTTTCTTCTTCGTAATGACTGTATATTAGTCCTACAGGTAATTAGACTTTAACGCTATTTTTGCCAGGTTATTTGAGCAAATTAACTTATAAACCTAAGTTGAATTTTCCCAGTGAAATTGAAAGAGCACAACCATTTCAAACAATCCATACAGGTTAGATCACAGTTTAGATAAAGAGCTAAATTTTGGTCCAATTGGAATCTGGAACCCTGATGCAAACTCCTCTTTCCTTATAAGCCAGTTACTACTGAGACCTGTAGAACTGATTTGATAACCCACCCACTTGTCTATGTTCTCTTGAGAAACACTGAGTGCGTTTAAGAATGTCAGTGAGAAAAATGAAGGAAGCTTGTCAATCTGTAATTGTGGCTTGAAACCTATGAAATATAAGGGCCAGCTCCTGATATTTTTTTTCAAATTAGAATTCTCATGTTTCTAATATTCTACTTATAAAATAAACTTGAAGTATTATATTGAAGGAATGTGTTCTGTGAAATCATGTATTATATCACTGGTTGTAGTAGTTTTTGAACATGAAAAATCATACTGTTTTCTTTTTAGCAGTTACATTAACAAACATCTGCGATTATCAGTGTGTAAGGAGAAAAGACTGTACTTTGGCTCACAGTTTTATTTTCCCTTTATTGTGGTTACTTTGCTTTTGAGCCTGAGGAACACATGGCAGAAGAAAATCATTAATTTCACAACTATGAAGAGAGAGAAGGGAGACAGAGGTGGGAGTAGTGACATCCTAGGTCTCTCCTCGTTGACCCCACCCCAATTGTTATATAGAAAACCTAGCATTTGAGCTAGGCTGGTCTCCAACTCAATCCTTCTTTACCCTCATGAGAGATGGGATTACAGGTTGTGCCAGCATAGCTTAGAAAGTTTATGTATGTATTCTGCAGCTGTTTAATAACTACTGTGAACTGCTATGCCCTTTCTTCCTCAAGGAAGCCATACCAAGGTGCCAGGCATAGTGAGGAAGACTTTCCTGGTGTTACTTGCCCTAGATTACTGAGTGTGGGGTTTTTACTGTGCCATGCTGCATTTTCTTATCCTTTCCTCAATGTCTCATTGCTCTCTGAGGCTGTTACCTTTCATAAAATGTATTTGTGTTTTGTTTTGTTTTTTTCCCCAGCAACCAAAGGAAGAGTTTAATCTTTATTTCTTAAGAGCCTGAAAAACTAACTGTGTCTTAAAGAGATGGTTCTGTTTGTAAGGATCAACAAGCTTTTTTCTTCTTTGCTTGATTTTACTAAACATTATTTATAGCAGATGTTTTCACTGTTATCTGGACTAAAAGAAAATAAAGGAGTATTTAAAAAAGGACATTTGTGTAATCTACAGGGTTAATTTAAAATGGGCATTGACCACAACATCTCAGCTGTACTTATGAGAACTAGAACTAGAATGCTATTAATTTGAGCCTTATAAACTAAAAGGCTATGAGGATAATTTATTTTATTACTAGAATTATTATGAGAATAAACTAAATTTTCTTCTACAGCTAATTTTGTTTAATAGCTCAGGAATGTGAACTGTCTCATGCTGTAGAGTCTTGTTAACTTAGCCTCAGTACTACTCATGATTGAAGAGAATGGTAGAAATCCAATTATTATGATGCCAAAAGAAACAAATTTGAGTACAAAAATCAGTAAAGGATGATGGAAAAGGCAAACAATGAGGCATCCGAATATGGTCCAGAATCCTGAGGCTGATGTGGCTCCCTTTCACAGTTGCTCTATGTTAATATAAAATGCATGGTTTAACTTTCCCCAATATTGCAGAACTGTCTTGAAAATGCTGGCTATTTTGTGGATCTGTTATGCTGTGAGCAGATCATTTCATGAGCCATTCGATGATTTCTGGTGACAAGGAACAAGGTACATTCACCCAGAAGCCTGAAAGAATAGAAGACCCCAATAAAAGAAGAACACACCACTTTTTTCACTCTTCATGCAGACCTTTGTGGTTTTGTTTATTACATATAGAGAAAAGAACAGATGTAAGTCTATTTTATATTTGATTTTTTGATCATCACCTTATTTTATTAGAACATGAAATATATTTTTTAAAAGGCCAAGCTACTGCTAGGTAACTAAAAGTCTAGTCATTACAGCTGCACATTTTCATGTTATTTAATCTGATTAATTTCACATTTGATTACATTCATATCTTGCATACTCTTCTTGCTTACAAAACACATTTTATATATAAGTGAGTTAATCATCAGTCTTTGGAAGACCCAGGGCTGTGCAGTACTTCAAACCTTGTTTTCTCTTTCTATAATGCTATTCTGTCTTGTTGACCTTATGTTTAAATGTCTCAGTGAGGACTGGAATTTAATCCAATGGAAGGCCAGTTTCCTAGTGCATGTGATACCTGGACTTCCATCTACAGAATTGGAGAAAAGGCATTTTAATGCATTAATTTTAAATGTTTATTTTCTACTTATCAGGAAATATATTTTATCAATATCAAAAAATTATCTTTTAACTTTTCATTAATTTTATTTTTAAACACATTTATTTTTATGAGCAAAATTAATGTCAACATTTTAGTCCTGCTTGGTGAACAAAGTATCAAAAATCGCATGATTCTGAAGGTTCCACTTGAGTTTTGTAATAATCTTTGACATTTAGAGGTTGTCAAGAATAAGTGCTAGGAGCCCATGTGGCTTCTATGCTATAATCTAAATTCCTACGAAGCTTGCTCCAAGGTCAATCTAAGTTATTGGAATAGGGTCTGTTCTGATCAGTGTTTAGTTGACTCACTTTGAGTTGCCTCCACATATATCTCAGCAGCCATTTATGCTTTGCTAACATAGACACAAAGTGTTCGGGTTTCAGTCATTCTTCTTCTTTTTTCTCTTATCATTGACATCTCATGATTTTTAAAAGGACTAAACAGACATTTTCAAAACTTCCAGGGAAAACATTTAATTTGTGTTTATATTTTTAAATGATTTATCACTACAAAGTTATTTAAGTAGCATTACAAAAAGAAACACAGAAACAGAAACTGAATAACAACCCAGTAATGTATATCACAGCAGTTAACATATGCTTACTAAAAATGTGACTTTTTCTGGTTGGCATTTAAATATGTTAAAGTAAGGGAAGAATAGTAGGGTTTTTGAAAGGTAAGATGCCAGGGCTCACAGACAGTTTCTTTGAATGAAAAGAAGAAAACACATCATCTTAAGCTTTTTGATTCAACCTAATTGATATTATGCACTTGTTCCTTCAAAGGCTTTCTCTATTCTGCTTCTTATTTCGTGTATTCATATTTTAATATAAGTAAGAGAGTTTCATGTTTACATTGCGTAAATTATAAATATTTAGACTATTTCAGATGAAACAGTATTACCTTGGATGTCTCTATTTGTAAATTATGTATGGATTCAAGAATTTTATAGGTGGTCTAAGAATTTAATATGCCAAAAAATCTATCTGCAATCAAGTTGCTGCTTGAAGAATGCAGCCCTTATGAGTTACAATCCCAGTTTGGTTCAGAAAATACAGCTAATCAGAGGGGTTTTACTATGGAGTGGCACATAAACCCATCATGACATATGGTTAAGGGTTCATTTGCCGGTGCAACACCTACCACACATTCTGTTCACCTAAATCAGTTTCGTAGTCACAGCATGTTGGGTTCACTCCTTTGACTGGGGATATGCAGCTATCTTAAACAAATATTCCAGCACAATATAGGTTTAATAAGCATTTATTATAATTGCAGTGATTTACTAGCTCTTCTACCCATAGGGCAATAGGAATGATGGCATTCCTTTTTCCAGTGTGGAACTAAAATAACAGGTAGTGACATTTCCAGTGGGTATTTGCACTAACGATGGATTATTGAGATGGTTATTTTTCATTTATTCTTCTCTCATAAATTACATCCCAACCACAGTTTCCCTCCTTCCCAGTCCCCTCATCTCCCCTCTCTCCCAGATCCACTCCTCCTCTGTTTCCCCTCAGAGAAGGGCATCCTTCCAAGGATACCAATCAAATATAGAATATCAAGTTGTGATGAGACTAGGCACATCCCCTCATACTGAGGCTGAACAAGGCAAGATTAACTTTAATTTTGCTTGTGTCATCTTTTTTTAACTTTTGAAAATTTCATACATATATACAATGGAACATGATCAAATCTGTCCTCTATTTCCGTTAAACACATCCCATGTTCTCTCCAACAATCTCACTCTCGATTTTATGTCTTTTTTTTTTTTTAGCCTACTAAGTCTAGTTAGAGTTTCTCATATAGGCATGGGCTTAGGGCAATCCCCTGGGGAGTAAGAAATCTACCAGTGGCCACATCTTCAAAAAAGATGAAAATCATTACTCCCCTAGCAACAATACATTTCCAATATCTTGTAATCAAGGGATGGGTCCTGGAGGTAATCTACCCATGTACACTGGAATTTTAGTGGCTTGATTTTGAATAGGTCTTATGCAGGTAACCACAGCTATTATGAACTCCTGAGTCTAATAGTATGCCACATGGATTAGACAGTAATTTAGAACATTCCTTCCCATCCTTCAGCTCTTTCTTCCAACTTTCTCTTCTACAGTATTCCCTGAAACTTGGTGGCCATGGGTTATTAGAGATATTACATCTATGGCTGAGCATCCAATTCTCTAATTCAGCACCTTGACCAGTTGTAAGCTCCCAATCCTGAACTTAATTCATCGTTGTGTGAAAGTGAAATATTGTCATCTGTTTTAATAGTGAAATGTATTAATAACAGAAGAGAGAATTTTAATCATCTCAAATGGATAGATCTTGATGAAATACTATAAATGCAAAGAATATTAAGAAGTGTGTCCTTGCATTAATTTTTAAAAATATATACATAAGTTTACAAATTCAGTAAATTGATAGATACTATACTGAGGGAAGAGGAATTTAGGATAGCACTAAAATATTTTTTAATTCCTCAGATATTAAATATAGACTGCTATGAACAGTAGAAGTATAGTGTTTCTAAGTTAATGACTTTTTATACATTGCTAGTACTCACATTATTCTAATTAATACTAACCACAGTGTTTGAATGCTGAAATATGAGCATTCCTGTAGATTGAAAATGTAAATTAAATTATTTATCTGGTTTTTATTCTTTAGAAATTAGAATCAAGAACCAGGCAGAACATTACTTTCCTTGTAATCTTATTCTCTAATGTCACATATAAGAACAAGATCTGTCTTGAAATCATACTTCTTTAAATTTAAAGATGCTTTGAATTTTTTATTACATAGCTGAATAACAAATTCCTAGATTCTTTTGAAATCTTCACACTTTGAAATTAAACTGGCATCAACTCTTGAATTTTTTATTTAATTCACTTAAAAGAAATTTTTTATGAAAATTCAAAGGGTTGAAAGCAGTGATCAAAGTTGATAAATTCAGAATAGAAGAAGTAAGAACTGTTCCACTAAATTTCACAAAGCTGTAACGAGCACTAATGTATCAAAAGTAAATTAGTTTAGTGAAAATCAAGAGAAAAGTTTATTCAAACAATCTGTTTTGAGTTAATACGATATCAACCAAAGAGACAAGACAGAAATACAAATGCTCATGGATTTATGAGTAAGATGTTAATACTTACTGTTCGGGTTACATTATGCTATGTGATTTTATATGATCATGAAAATTCACATTCACACAGGTTCAGATAATGATTTTGTGAATCGACAGTACATTCACAATGTTAAACCATGTTTTTAGCAACCAATGTCAATGTTATTACATTTGAATGAGTAGTCATCTTTAAATCCAGAACATAAATTTGATGTTTAGGACATATGTAAAAGTTAGAAAGTAACTGATTTATAAGCAAGAGAGAAAAGAAACTGTATAAACTCAACTTAGTAGTTTTCTTCACCTTTTGAATCTGGAAACTGGAGATGTGGTACAAGCTGCTGGGCATTAGGGAATAGAAAGTGCTCCCTTCCAACATCCTCTGTGTGTACACAGGTGTATATGTGCATGCTTTCGTGCACATAGACCGTGTGTGTGTGTGTGTGTCTGTTCATATACAAATGCACATGTGGATGCTTATGTGCACATAGACCGTGTGTGTGTGTGTGTCTGTTCATATACAAATGCACATGTGGATGCTTACATGTACATAGACCGTGTGTGTGTGTGTGTGTGTGTGTGTGTGTGTGTGTGTGTGTATTTCTGTTCATATACAAATGCACATGTGGATGCTTACATGCACATAGACCGTGTGTGTCTGTTCATATACAAATGCACATGTGCATGCTTACGTGCACATAGACCATGTGTGTGTGTGTGTGTGTGTGTGTGTGTGTGTGTGTGTGTCTGTTCATATACAAATGCACATTTACAATTTGGCCATCATTTAGTGATGGCAGTGGAGGTTTGAGAGCTACAGTCAGTACCGAAGTGACAGACACAGCTGTTGAGAGGGAAGATACACCTTAAATTTTTAAAAATAAAAGGATAGGAGGGAGAGGTGGAAGAGGATAGGAGGGTGGGGGCTGTGATTGAATGTAAGTTGAAGAAAGAAATAACTGTTGAAAAAAAGCTATTAAAAAAAAGAATCTTAGCACTAGCATACACATCATTTTTGTAGCTCACAAATTACTTTTCAAAAGCTTGCTATGAAACTTTTGTCATTCCCCCCCAATCTTTCATTTTGGTGAGATCGATTATAGGGTATCTTATTTGAACTATAATCTGATAAGGTAAAACCAGGACTCACCATGGTTGCATAGTGGTTTAGTACATGAACTGCCTGTAAATGAGGCTTCTGGTGACATTGGTATAAAACTGAGGGTTTACAGCTGGACAGAGAGAAACGCATTGAGCTCTTGTTAATTGTGTTGTATTTCTTTTTTTTTTTTCAGTATGTTTTATTTATAAGGAACAGACAGTTCTGGAGTTTCAGATGTATGGGTTTTCATCATATCATTAACTTAGAGGTCAGCATCATTTACTTAAAGATGGTTGTTCAAAACTACCTTCATCAGACGCAGTATCAAAGCAACCCCACTCAACCAGGCCCTTTTCACCCATTCACAACCAGGCGGCTATTTGCTAACAAATCCCAAGTGGTTTTCATGGGCAATGGGTTGATGGATCCTCCCTGACACCTTTCACACAGGGAACATGCTTGACTCGGTCTTGCAGCCCCCAGGCAGTAAGGGAATGCAGACGCCATCGTCCACGCCTGCCAAACATTAGGTACATTTCCCTGTAACCAGTGGCAATGTGTTTATGAATTTTGATTCCGGGACACATAAGGTGGACTGAACATTAGCACTGGACAAGACTTTATAAACTCATGAATGTCCTTATCATTCATGATGTCTCTAGATGAGTTCATCTGTAATCTTTTTTTTTCTTTCTTTTCTTTTTTTTTTTCCTTTATTTTTTATTTCTTCAAGTTACATCTCTTTTTTTTTTTTGAGTGTTAGGGTATTTCATTTTCTTTTTTTCCTTTATTTTTTATTTCTTCAAGTTACATCTCAATCACAGTCCCCTCCCTATTCCCCCTCCAGTCCCACCCTCCCACCCTCAACCCCCCCATCCTCTTCCCTTTTTTTTTTTCTTTTAAGTTTAAGGTATATCTTATCTCCCCCTACAGTTTCTCCTTTCAGTCCAACAAATGGCTCTTTCTCTTATAATAATAAATACAATACAGTACAACAGAGGTAATTAGGCCACAGTTATAAGGGTTATATGGCTTAAAGTACATTCCCAATGACCAGTCCATATGTATTTGGTACCTGACTTTAACATTCTACTATCTAACCATCTCCATGAGTTTAAAGTTCTATATCTGACTCAACATTCATACTAATTGCAATACAATTTTAAAAGTATCTTCTTAGATGTATAACACTCTCTTGACTCCTAAACAACTCAAAATTTAATTATGAGACTTTATCTATCTGTTCTTCAACCACCTCAGAGACCTGAGAGGGATAAATATATCTGATTTTATAGGAAGTACAGGGTCTGCAGCTTCCCAAACTAAGAAATGACATACCAGTGGCTGCCTGGACAGTTCCCATTTTCTCTCCATACATTACAGCATCGCTCTTCAGTCGTTTGGCCCCGCTTCTCTGACAGACATTGATTGTAGAGCAGGGGTTATGAAGGACTTACCTTGTGTTGTATTTCTTGTCTCTGTTGGCAAGTACTTCAGCCAGACTCGATGGTGAAGGGGTTTTCCTCTTACACTGTCTTCAGAACTTTCCTTATCTATCCTCCTTGAGGGCAACTAAGGTGTTTTATTTCCCCTTTTATTGAATTGATAGTTTCATTGCATCTGAAAAGGCATTGACAGAAAAGTGTGTAAGACAGAGAGAAAGATTGCTGAAACCAAAGATTAGATTCCTTTTCCTGGAAGAAATTGAAGCCAAGACAACTGAGTGACCTATCATAAACAGTGGTTTGCCAATCATTCTGCCTTCAGATACCTTTCTAAAAGATAGTCATTTAATTTCACTATTTGAGTTTTGAAAAATCATAAATTGTTTCATAAGAAACTAAACTGAATGTTCTGAAGGTTTAAATTACTTGGCCAAGATATCAAAGTCAATGAGAATTGCAGTAGCAGCTAAGTCCTGAAGGTCAGGGGAACCTGGGCATCTTCTTATCATCATTGCAAATTCCCTAGAGCATGATGAACTTAATCTGGTTTTCCACTTAGCAGTTCAGTACACAATATCAAGAATTTCTATATTTATTAAGTATATTATATTCAATATTTCAAACCAAACATTACTTGAAATCTTATATGCCAACAGACACTTATAGATATCTTTACTATTCTGAACTATAAATTTAAATATATTGTCATATCTCATTTATTTAAAAATAATTTATCATTGGTGTCTATAAGATTTTTACTTTTCTCTTTAAATTGTGGATGGGCTGGCATGCTTTTGAACTTACTTTTATGAATGAGTAAAAGGTTAATAAAATGAAGGCCCATCAATGTCTTATAAATGAATTCATTCAAAAAATTTTTATAATGCTTATCTTCTTTTAACTAGTACCTGAGTTTCCTCATTGATGGTGGTTCCATAAGAAGCTCTATTTAAGAGAATTTGATAAAATTCAGTTTATGAGTATTGGGTCTTTCCATAGTTTAACAAATGTGCTTAAATTTGTCTATCTTTTCATTGTACTTGCAAAAGCAGTATACCTTTCGGATACTTCCTCAATCAGCTCTATTAAGGGTAGATTTCACTTGTTAATGTTGCTTAGGATCCTGCACAAACTGGATGATCATATTTTTCTCATAGAGAAAGGTTGTCTATTTAGATGCAAAGGACTCGTGTTTCTCTCCCCTTCTGCCTTCTGTCTCTTGCAATCTTTGGCAAGAGTTCCTTGTGATGAGGCAGGCTTTCAGTGACACCTGGAGACTGATGCTCCAACAGGCAGGAGACTATTAGCTCCAAGGTGTTGGCTCATGCTGAGAACACTGCACCCGGCAGCCTTGACAGCCTGTGCTTTCAGGTTTCCTTCTGGTGTGGAAGTCAGAGTTTTCAGGTTGAGCTACAGATTTTGAATATGTGAAATGTGTTAGCGTTTAAGTCATGTTTTTCTTGCTTATTAAGAAAATGTAAAGATGATTTGTCATTTTCTCATTCACTTACTCAGGAGTCTTGAATGTTTTCTGATGACCTAATCCAGATTATTTTCTGTGTTAGCACATAAGAACATAAAATTAGAAATATAGAGTCCTTAACTTCACTATGTAATCTGGCTGGAAAGGCACACAAATGAAATAATAGGATCATGATGCCTGCCACACAGAGTTGAGCTAGAAGTTTTCCTATGGGGCAGTGACAGTCACAGTGACATTGGGCCTATATTAGACATGAACAAAGGTTTCAGAAGGGAAATGAAGCCTTGAGGCTCATCTTCCCTGATGATTAAGAGCAGTCTGCAGTTCAGAAGGGAGATGAGTGTGCGGGCAGCAGGACGAACTGGGAATTCAATTGATAGGTTGGACAATGTTAAACATTGGACCCAAATTTGTTTGTATGTTGTTTGCACATTTCTTAAAATGAGCTGTTTTAAAAATATATTTTTATTTTTTGCACACAAAAAATCCTCTAGATATTCAGATAAAGAATACTGAACTTTTTTTATCGGAACTAACCATTACTAGTGGCTAAGGATAGTAGCTTATTCTATTTTCTTCCTAGAATGAACACTCTTTGATACTGAAAAGAGTGCTTCTTGCGACCATGAATTTTGCTTTCTCCAAAATAAGTGTCCACAGATTAAGGGATGCTCAGGAGCTATAGGGTAGCTGACATTAGAGACCAGCCATCTTTGAGTCATTTTTTAATAGATTTCACTGTAATGTGAAGTAGGTGATATTACTAAAAAGAGTGACTATCACAAAGGGCGAAACTGTACCAATCATCTTGCCTTCCAGATCCCAGGCTGGCACATAAGAAGCTCAGGAGCTGTTGCTCCTTCAAAATACAAATTCGTTCATAAGACAAATCGAAAGAGACTGAGAAATTAAAACCTCCTTTTACATGTCAGACAGCTGAGGTTGCAGGTATTGTTATTCCACAAATGCAGAGAGACCCAGCCAAATACTGATAATCACAGTCCCAAAGAGCAGAAATATACAAACAAAAGATTTCATAGGAAAAAGGAATTGTAATTATCTGATTGCTGGAGCCTCAGAGAGTAAAACACTTTGAGTTTAAAAAAAAAAAAAAGCGATGAAGTTTGTCATCCCCTTCCCTATGCTGGTCATTTTTATGTACTTTTTCTTCTGAGTTCTACCAATGATTTGGTGGATAATACACAGAAGTCCTTTGTTCCAGTAGCTGAAGGAGAAGAGTCACCATTCCCTTTCCTTAATCAAAGAGTGTCTTCTAATCTTACCAGAGTAGAGCCTGATCTGTTTCTGTTTCCTCAGAGTCTAACTGTCCTGAGGAAAAAGAAATAACCATTATCAACAACCTCTGACTCCTCTTTCCTAAGACTAAGAAAGCAAACCACAAAGATAGGTGTAAGTTCAGAGCTGAAAGAACTTGAATTCTTTGTAAATTTAACAAACATTAGGACAACCACTAAACATGCAGAGATGTAAAGAAAGTGGTATAACTATGTCCAAACAGGAGGGAGAATGTGTTCATACAAAGTGGTTAATAAAACCACATGTGACAGGGAAAAGTCAAGAAATCTGAAAAAGAACAAACAAAAATCAGTAACAAATATGCTACTTTAACTGTATTCACAGTCAGTTTCAATGCCAATGCTCAAAATAAGACTTTGAAAACATATGTCAAAGCAAGTAATAAAGCAGAGGCCAGTTGTGTTCTGTCTGAAAGAGAATAACAAGAAATAGAAATTTACACAGAAAAATGTGAATAGATAGTGAAAGACACAGTTTACTCTGGTAAGCAAAGAAGCCATATTGATGTCAGGTAGAGACAACCTTAGTAAGGGAGTTTGTAACTAGATGGGTTTTATTATTTTTGTGCTATATTATACACTCTAATTACTTTTACTATACTTAATTCCTTCTCCTCCATTCCAACCCACCAACACTATGTAGGAGAGAAATAAGGTTAGAGGGGGAAGGGACAGAGGTCTCTTTGAGCTACTTCCTGCTGCTGTTTCCTGGTCTGCTTGTTTGCTGGATTTCTAGACTGATATTTGTATTGCCCCTAAAGAACCCTAGGACCCTAACAGCAGGAAGTACCAGCAGCAGGGAGAGCTGCAACCTCTTTCTCTGTAGTCCATTCTTTCTTCTTTATAACACCCCCTTCTCTTCTTTGTAGGGTCCTCTTCTTCTGGGGCTTTGGCTTTTTTATCCCTCTCTCAAGTCCTCAGAGTTATACTTGTTCAGCTGGCTAAGCCATGTCCCTGCTAGCTCATGAGGCAGTTAACAGTTTATATGTGTGTCCTTCTCTGAGGCAGCCCCACACCTGGAATTAAACAAAAACATTCTCATAACTGTTTTTTTTTAATAAACAAAATTCTTACCACAGAGAGTCTTTTCAGGAATTAATACAAGCATTACATAATGGTATAGGCTTCAATACTTCAATAAAAGACAATACTTTAGTGCTGGTTAGACTTTTATCAACTTATCATAAGCTAGAATCATCTAAGAAGAGTGAACCTCCATTGAGAAAATGTCTTGATAAGATCTGTCTATAGACATGAAAATGGAGCATTTCTTGATAGATGATTGTGGGAGTGCCCATTCCACCATGGGGAGTGCCATCCTTGGGTAGATGATCCAGTATGATGTAAGGACATATCCTCGTCTATGTTCATAGCAGCCTTATTTGTTTTTTTTTAATAATTTATTTTTTATTTCTTCAAGTTACATCTCAATCGCATTCCCCTCCCTACTCCCCCCTCCAGTCCCACCCTCCCACCTTCAACCCCCCATTCTCTTCCCTTTTTTTTTAATTTAAGGTATATCTTATTTCCCCCAACAGTTCCCCTTTTCAGTCCAACAAATGGTTCTTTCTTTTATAATAATAGATACAATACAAAACAACAGAGGTAATTAGGCCACAGTTTTGAGGGTTATATGGCTTAGCGTACATTCCCAATGTCCAGTCCATATGTATTTGGCACCTGACTTCAACATTCTACTATCTAACCATCTCCATGAGTTTAAAGTTCTATATCTAACTCAACATTCATACTAACTTGCAACACAATTTTAAAGCATCACCCTAGATCTATAACACTCTCTTGACTCCTAATCAACTCAAAATTTAATTATGAGACTCTAGCTATCTATTCTTTAACCACCTCAGAGACCTAAGAGGGATAAATATATCTGATTTTACAGGAAGTACAGGGCCTGCAGCTTCCAAAACTAAGAAAGGACATACCAGTGGCTGCCTGGACAGTTCCCATTTTCTCTCCATACATTCCAGCATTGATCTTCAGTCATTTGGCCCCATTTCTCTGACAGACATTTATTGTAGAGCAGGGGTTATGAAGGACTTGCCTACCCTGTCTTGGCAGAGTTAGGCTGTCGACTTACCTGAGCAGCCTTATTTGTAATAACTAGAAACTGGAAACAACCTAGATGTCCCTCAACCGACAAATGGATAAAAACATTGTGGTACATTTACACAGTGTAATAATACTCAGCTATCAGAAACAAGTAAATCATGCAATTCACAGCCAAATGGATGGAACTAGAAAAGCTCATCCTGAGTGAGCTAACCCACACTCAGAAAGAGGCACATGGCATCTATTCACTTATAATTGGATTTTAGCCATAAAGTACAGGATAGCTATCCTACAACCAACACACCAAAGGCATCAAGAACATATACTTTGTAACCTATTAAGGGGACAATTTTCCCTAGGAGTGCTGCTACCATGTTGGCCCCCAATGCAAGAAGATGCTCATAGCCCACTTATGGCCATTGAGTTGAGAGGGGCTGATATGTAGGGACAGTGCACATCAGAGGAGTGGGATGGGTGGGAGAGGGAGGAGAGGGTGGGAATGTGGAACTGGGAGGGGTGGAATTAGGGCACTGTGATGGAGATGTAAGTTGATGCAATAAATAAACAAAAACAAAACAAAAAATCAACAACAACAAAAAGAAGCAGACTGGGCAAGCATGTGGAGCAAAACAGTAAGCAGCAATCCTCCATGGTCTCTGCCTTGGAACTTGATGGTGAATTGTTTACTTAAATAAACTCTTTCACCCCCATGTTATTTTTGGTTATATCTTTTATCACTGCAATAGAAACAAACCAGAACAACTTCTTAATGTTTTTAAGAAGGAACGCTTACTAATTACCTAATAGCTGTTGCAAAGAAAGAAAGCTGCTGGAGAATTTGATTATACGAGTCAGAATTTCCTAATTAAAATACAGTCAAATAGACTACATAAACCAAGTCTCATTAATATAACTGCAATGGTTCTGAAAAACACTTGCAAATGATGTGGTAGGAAAAAGTGAAAATGTATTCATTTGCATATGTCATGATTATCTACACAAAAGACCTAAAGAAATTTCCAGAAAGCCTTGGAATGGATAATGAAAATAAAATGCTTAATCATGGTTTAATTGCAGGGCAGACACAAGTAAGAGGAATAAGTGAAATTTGTAATTAATATTGAAGTAACACTCTAAATGAAAAATTTTTTTAAATACTTTATTTTTTTTCTTCAAGTTACATCTCAGTCACAAACCCTTCCCTATTCCCCATTCCTATCCCACCCTTCCACCCTCTTCCCCCCAGAAGTTTCCCCTTTCAGTCCAACAAATGGTTCCTTCTCTTAGTAAATACTATACAAAACAACAGATACAAATATGCCACATTTATGAGACTTAATTGGCCCAGTATACCTTCCTAATGTCCAGTTTATACATATTTGGCCCCTGATTTTAACATTCTACTATCTAACCATCTCCATGAGTTTAAAGATCTATATCTGACTCAACATTCATACTAACTTGCAACACACTTTTAAGAGTATATTCTTAGATCTATAACACCCTCTTGATTCCTAAACAACTCAAAATTTAACTGAGACTCAAGCTGTCTATTCTTCAACCACCTCAGAGACCTGAGAGGGATAAATATATCTGCTTATATAGGAAGTGCAGGGCCTGCAGCTTCCAAAACTAAGAAAGGACATACCAGTGACTGCCTGGATAGTTCCCATTTTCTCTCCATACATTCCTGCATCAGTCTTCAGCCTTTGGGTCCTGTTTCTCTGACAGACATTTGTTGTAGAGCAGGGATTATGAAGGACTTACCTACCCTGTCTTGGCAGAGTTGGGCTGTCGACTTTCCTGCTACCAAGTTTTGTCCTTTTTGGACAGCAGTCTGTCTGCAGTTGAAGCAAGGAGTTTTTACATGCCAAGAGATAGGCTTGCCACTAATTCAATCATCTCACACTGGAGATTCTTCGATGCTAATCTTCTACTTGGAGTAGAATAGGGGGTGCTGTCAGGAGCTGATATGTCTCGATATAAAAGAAAAAGAAAATCTTAATTAAAGATAACATCTTTGAATGCCATATTCTGCAGATCTCTTGGGGTTTTTGAAGATGCCCTATCCATCTCTTGTATTTACATAAGCAAATGTTGCTTGTCTCTTAACAACTTGATTACTGAGTAGCTTAGAGAATATCTGTGATAGACTGTCTTAGTAGCTAACAAAGTGACATGTTTGCATGACTAGGAGTTTGTTTTACTTAACTATCCTAGACAGTTTTAGACGGTTGGTATCAAGAGGCCAGAGCTTCACATTTTATTTTTAAGTATCTCTAGGTATGATACCATTAGGAAGCGTTACCTTTAATTTTGTATCAATATACAAAGATCTATTCAATTGTGGTTAAATATACTCTTAATTATGTATCAATATGCAAAGAACAATGCCTATGTAGCCCAATACAATCTTAATATTACGTCCATATACAAGGGTCAATACCATTTTGGCCAACTATAATCTTAATTTTATATCAATATACAAAGATCAATACCGATGTAATCCAATACAATCTTATATTTGCACAATAAACAATGGTCAATACCACTTTAGCAGAATATACTACTAATTTTGTATCAATATACAAAGGTATAAGGGCATATTCAATAATCTGCCCCTTCTTCTTGGACCTTCCTGTGCTATGTCTATGTCTCATTTTTCTCAAGCCTATGCACTCCTACATAGGAGAGGAAGAAGGATACAGAAAAGGAAAAGTAGGAAGTCCCTGGGGCTAACCTCCAAAACCCATTAAACAGGACCATTTATCAGCTTGTAATCTCTTCCCCTAAATATCAGAGTTTTCAGTTATCCTTCAGGTAACCAAAAAGAAGGGCGGAGAGACACCCTCCCCACCCTCAGGGCATGGGACGTTGCTCTCTTAAAGTGACTTCCTGCTGATTTGGGTCGTAGTAAACCTGTTTGGGCCCAAACCCAAATGGAAAAAATGGTTAAAATATTAGTACAATCCTTTTATGTTCAGTCCTTCTGTTCTCAGCTGTTTAGATGACCTAAGGAGTTTGTAGGCAGAAGCTGATCTTGCAGGCTTCACTGAGGTTCCTGCCGGGGCATTGTGTAGAGCTGAATGGTCCCAGCGACATTGGATTGTCGTGGTTGCAGGCCCCCGATGGAGACAGCTATTGAGGAAGTCTGCCAGGCAGAATCAACTGGGTCACTTGTCCTCCTTGGTGCCTGATTCTGCTCTCTGCTGAGGTTTCCACTGTCCAGCCATCCCCGGGCTCCCCGAATGGACGCTTCAATTTTCCTGGAAAGATAAGAACAGAGCCCTGCCCCAATCCCAACCCTGGGACAATTACCCTCTTTTTTTTGGGGGGGGGGCTAGGTAATACTTATCCTGAAGCAAATTTGGCCTTCCGACAACATACAAAGCGTTATCTTTCAATCCGGGTTAAAGAAGAAATCATTCTGTCATCTTGGAGCTAAACCAGCTCCAGTGTATATATTTTGAGATCCCAAAGGACAATCTGCCTCCATCGAGAAGGCCTTTTGTGAGTAGCCTCCAAACCTAGGTCCCTCCAAATCCCATGTGTGTGTCTCTGAACTCTAATTATTGGGATCAGAGACCTGTGGTTCCCATCTGAAGGGATCAAAGATGTGTTCCACCACTCCTGGATCGAAGTCTTTCTCTATTTAGAGTTTGCCCTGCATCAGGCTGACCCTGAGCTCCGGGATCTGCCCGTTTCTGTCTCCAGTGTGCTGGGAGCTGGGACCAAGGGTGTACTCTTCTTGAATGGTGGGACCAAGAGTATGCACCCTCACCACCCCGCTCCGTATGACTCCAGAATACATAAGACCACCGACTCTATGGTGCTCCCCCCATCTCCGCTGAAGTCAAAGGCATGGGCCAACACCACAATTCTCTTGTATTTTACCTTAGCTCCACGTCTTCTCGACACCTGGAGGTCTGCAAAACCAGGCCGAACGGCTGTATCCTCTAATCCATTCAGTGTTTCAGCCCTGCCACCTGCCTTTTTTTTTTTTTCTTTTTAGTTAATAAATTTATTTGTTTGTTGCTTTGGTTACATCCTTATCATATTGTCCTCTTTTCCCACTTCCCAGCCCCACCCTCCCATGCTCTACCCCATGATCCTTCCGTCTTGTTCCTCTGGGGTGGAGTGTCCCTGCATAACAATCTCTCACCACAGATCAGGAGTCATATGAGGGCCAAGAGCCTCTTCATTCACCGGGGGCCTACGAGGCAGTACTGCCAGTGAAAGGTGTCTCCTTGCTACTGGGGGAATACTAAAAAAAAGACCAACAAACACACCAACCCACAAAAACAAAGAATATCAACAAAAAAAGAGAGGAAAAGAGAAGGGAAAAGGAAAAAGAAAAAAGAAAAAATGGATAAGGAAAAAAAATTAAAAAAAAGTTTATGTCCATGTTCCTTTTGGTGTGTTGGTTGTAGTACAGATATCCTGTACGATATAGCTAAAATCCTACTATAAGTGAATAGAGGCCATGTGCATCCTTCTGAGACTGGGTTAGCTCACTCAGGATGAGCTTCTCTAAATCCATTCATTTGGTTGCAGATTGCATGATTTCATTGTTTCTGATAGCTGAGTAATATTCCATTGTATAGATGTACCACAATTTTTTAATCCATTCTTCAGTTGAGGGACATCTGGGTTGTTTCCAATTTCTAGCTATTACAAATAAGGCTGCTATTAACATAGATGAGGAGACTTCCCTATGTCTCCGTGAGAGGTCCTTTGGGTGTACACCCAGAAGTGGTATGGCTGGGTCCTGAGGCAAGGTTATTCCTAGATTTCTAAGATATCGCCAGACAGACCTTCATAGTGGTTGCACAAGCCTGCACTCCCACCAGCAATGGAGTAGGGTTCCCCTTTCTCCACACCCTCACCAGCATGCGCTATCATTTGAGCTCTTTATCTTAGCCAGTCTAACAGGTGTTAGGTGGAATCTCAGGGTCGTCTTGAGTTGCATTTCTCTGATGATTAAGGATATTGAACATTTCTTCAGGTGTCTCTCAGCCCTTAGGGATTCCTCCTTTGTGAATTCTCTATTTAGCTCCATCTCCCATTTTTTGATTGGATTATTTGGTTTCTTGGCATTTAGTTTCTTGAGTTCTTTGTAAATTTTAGATAATAGCCCCCTATCAGATGTGGGGTTGGTGAAGATTTTCTCCCAGTCTGTTGGTTGCCGTTTTGTTCGAATGACAGTGTCCTTTGCCTTACAGAAGCTTTTCAATTTCATGAGGTCCCATTTATTGATTGTTGATCTCAGGTCCTGAGCTGTTGGTGTTCTGTTCAGGAAGTTGTCACCTGTGCCAATGAGTTCGAGGTTTTCTCCTACTTTTTCTACTAGTATATTTAGTGTGGCCGGCTTTATGTTAAGGTCTTTGATCCACTTGGATTTAAGTTTGGTACAAGGTGATAGGTATGGGTCTAATTTCATTCTTTTGCAAGTGGACATCCAGTTGGTCCAGCACCATTTGTTGAAGATGCTGTCCTTCCATTGTGTGGTTTTGGCTTCTTTGTCAAAGATTAGTTGGCCATAGGTGTGTGGGTCCATGTTTGGGTCTTCAATTCGATTCCATTGATCCACTGATCTGTTTCTACACCAGTATCATGCTGTTTTTATTACTGTTGCTCTGTAGTACAGTCTAAATGAAATTTTGGTAATATAAATCATAGAACAATTAAATGACTGGAGAAAGAGTCACATTTGTTGACAAGTCTTGATATTATTCTTCCCACTTTGATCAGCAGACTTAATATAATTCCATTCTAATTGTTAGCAAGTTATTTGGCATGTATTGATAAACTGATTCTAAAAATTTTATAGAAAGAGAGGCCCGAATTTCCTCCAAATTATTAAATAACTTGGATAGTCAGGGACTTATCACCCTGACTTCTAAACATGATATAAAGTGGCAGTAAGGAATTCATTTAATCTAGGATTGGAAAGAAGAGTAGATGATACATTAGCATAACAAAACAGAGGTTGTAGAGTGGACTCACACAGTATAATCAGTTAATCTTAAAAAATGCATGTATGTGTCTGCTTTTCTGTTCTATCCACAGCACACACGTAGTTACTAGTTACAGAGCTACTCATTACTATTACTTGCTAGTTGGTAGCTACAGAGACATGAAGAGGACATTGGCTTTCCTTGGAACCGGAGCTTTCGGCATTGTGAACTGCTGGATATGTATCCTAGGAACTGTGTCTGGGTCCTACACATCATTTCTTACATTGCCAGGGGCCTACACCAGGCTTGTGAAGCAGTTCATTTTACATTAAGTCCAGGGAGCCCAACCTTTTTTCTTTTTCCTCTCTAAGTTCTGTTTGAGAATTTCTTAGGTCACCTTCCAACTCATCTTTTCGTGTCTTCTCTTGACTTTTGGAAAGATACAGCTGACACTTCTTGCAAATTACTTTGAGATATCCTTAGCCAGGGTCACAGGTTTCCTATGTACATTTCAACCTGAAGTTTACAGATTGTGGCTTTCCATCTTTTTAGTGGGTAGTAGAGGTTTTCTAGTGTCTTCCTGGTGTCTCTTAACTATTTAGGGCTCTCTAAATCTTGACAGCTGTCATGATGATTCCCCATCTCCTATCCATTGTTTGGTGGGGTTGGAGGCCAGTAACAAATAATTGGAATCTTCAATCAAATGGTAAAGCCCAGAGATCATTCAGAAGGAAAGTGGGCACCCGGTGGAACCTGGAAGTGTAACTACCCACCAAAACACTAAAGTCAGTCAGTACCTAGCTTCATCTTAAGTTGTAAAAAGTAGAAATCTTAAACTACAATTCTACACAGAAATATACTCACAAGTATGTAATAGTTTGGTGAGGAGTTAGAAGGATTGGTAAATGAGAATTGAAGTACAAGAGAACCGCAGTAGTTGCTTGACAAAGAGGTGCTCCAAAGAGGTAAGAAACAGTGGGAGATGACATGGCATTTGTCATGAGAAGGTGACAAGACATGGTTTCATCCTGTGCAGGAAGTTTGGTTTGATGGGCTCTATTTCCACAGGAAAATACAATGTTGAGCATTTACAAGAATCCAAAAATAGCCATTAGCCTCCTCCATATGGGTCTGCAGGAATGCCATTTAGGTTATTTCTGGCAAAGCTTACCAACCACTATCAGTGGCCTAGGCCTAGAAAACACATCTGAGCTGGAACTCTAACAAAACTATTCTCATTTCACAAAAAAAGATAATGACACAAATTATGTCACTACTATGTTCATTTGCATTTGTTTTTGTTTGTAAGCATTTAAATGCCCTGTATTATAAACTCAGATACATGCCAGAGAAATACTACTGAAAATATTATACATAGACTATTAGAAATTAAGTCTGACATGATGGTAGCCTTAGAAGGCTGAGCCAGAAAGGCTCAAGGTTCAAAGTCTGCCCTTTTTGTATTGTAATTCCTTCTTTCTAGAAAACTAAAGCTCAGGGTGTAGCTCATTGTTAGAGCATGTCTCTTCCTTATACTTGGCTGTGGGTTTGAATCCCAAAATACATGCACATAAGAATTATGTTGACTTTTCTAATTTTGAGGAATTACAGCATGGTGATAGAACATTTAGACTTTCTCCCCCCACCCCCGTTTTTAAAAGCTCTCTTAAGCTTTTCCATTTCCAGTATCTTTCAAAAACCTTTCTCAACTTATATTGTAAGAGTCACTCACAGGGGCTGCTGTTTAAATGTCTGTAGAAGTTACTGATAACAGTTCATAAAATAAAGATTGGGCTCATCTGATTGTCAAACAATTTGAGAGAAGAGACAGAGGACTCTATCTTCACTAGTCAAATCTACGTACTGAATGATCAATGGCCTAAATTTTTAGATTTTCAATGAACATGAGAAATACCAAAGAAATTATGTTGACATAGTATTTTGAAGTACTGTTCATAAAATTGGGATTTTAAATGTAATAATTCTTATTAAAGTTAATTAAATCAAACTCATTATAAGCTGTTACAACTTATTTGGTGAAAATTCCATCTGAATTATGAAAATTGTATATTTAGAAGTGTCTCTTACTTTTTTATCAGTTTGAATGAATGTAGAAATAAAACTTTCAGGTGTCCTTACTATATTTGAGCATTTCCTATTCTCTGACTTTTATGTTGCATGTGTAAGCAATTTTACCTTGTATTTTTCACTTTCAACCTTTGATTTTAGAAATTTTATACATTTTTTTGAGAAAGAAAGCGTCTCAATTTATAATTTAGCCTGGCCTGAAACTCATTAGGCAACATAGGCTGGCCAGAAGCTCACCCAACCCTCTTGACTCAACCTCATTAAGTGATGGACTGCTGGTATGATTCCCCCATGTGCCTCTAAGAAGTATATTATTTTTAAATTAAATTAACTACATTCCACCATCTAAACTTGTAAAACATAAATTAGATATTCTTATTTCCTTATAATTTTGTTTCAAATCAAAGATACTACATACCAATTTTGTCATAATATAAAAGTTTGAAATTTCCAAACTATCTTTGAAACTATTTTCTAATCTTGGGCAGTATGGGAAAGCTACTAGTTTGTCTATTCTTAATTATCCAATGCTGGGGATCAAACCTAGAGCCTCAGGCATGCTAGGAAAATGCTCTTTCTCTGAGCTATCTGTCCAGTCCTGGAGAAGTTTTTAAAAGGTAACCGGAGCATAATACATTTATATCTAGTAGATCAGAACATTCTTGAGGGAAGTAGACTTCAGCTTCCTGAAATAAAAGAACATATCATTTTAACCATTGGCATGTGCCATGACCTATGTGAAACTTAGGAAAAGTTATTTGCAATTCTCCTGAGGCACAAGTGTGAGGTGGGTTAATGCTGCAAGAGAAGAAAAATTGGGCCAGCCCCTGGATTTGCAGAACATGTCAGCATATGGGCCTTCACACAGCAGGGCTGTCAGTTTTCTGAGAGCCTCTAAAGGTATTTAAGCAAGTCACATTCAATTTCTCCTTTCTTGACTTATTTTGAGTTATATTTTCTGTGATATGCTTTCAGGTCTCTATTGACTCCTCAGTGACACACTCCAAATTGTTTACATGTTCTGGGTTTCAAAATCATTTTTTAATTAAGGAATTATCTACAAATACATATGCACCATAGTGCATCAAATATGTTTCATTTGTTCACTTCCCATTGAGAGAACAAAAACAATTCTCAGGACTTTAGGTTTCATTACCATCACACAAACTGGAAAATAAGCAGCAAGCAAGCAATACTAATAAGTCTAGGACACCTACGTTTCTGTATACCCTCTGTGTGGCTAGTAGCTCAAATATTGTGTTTGTACTGCAACTTTCATTGTACCTTAACTGTCCATGTGGTTAATAAATAGTCCCTAGGTTTTTACATTTTATTCAAACAAATTATCCATCTGCTTGGGTAAGTCTATTTCCTCCTACTCAATAACGTATTCTTGAAATCTTTCGGCATTTTTATTTGTACTTTCAGCCACTATTCCACTGAGAGTTTCTGTGCTCTGTTATTTTGGAGCATTTTTCCTGAATTCAACCCTGCACATTTATGAGAGCTTTAGTGGAAAATATTTGAGAAAAATTGAATGATGAGTTTCTGTCAATACTTCCTTTTTCAGTATGCTCCAAAAATCTCAAAAGAGTCTAATAAAAGAGTAATTATTCTCAAAATAGCATTAGGAAGATTTTAGAAATTTTTAGGTATGTCAGATGGTCAATTGCCAATTTTCTTTTATTTCAGGATAAGTAGACTAAGTATGTACTCTTTCTTGAGTGTTTGACAGTGTTGACAGAAGTCTTTAATAATTGAATCTCTGAATTGAAAGACATCTTTATTATAGTTGTAGACACCTATATGAACTAAACGATAATCCAAACACACCCAATTCTTAATTTGAGGTAGCTAAGTTTTTGAAACACGTTGCTTATCATTTCAGTCTTCTCATTTAACATTTCTTTAGAACTCAAGTATGTGAGCAGCCAATCTTTAGCAGAACATGTCTGTGGCAGTGTGTGCCACTGTTTCTGAATAGACTAGTATGTAAGCGTTTGAGTTACATGTAGGGGTTTAGGTGACAGCACATTATGGTCTGCTCCAATACAGTACTCTCTTTACCACATGGCATATTTCCTTTATGAGTTTTGAAATAGTGTCGTGTGTTCCTGTTATTCACTGTTTTGGTGCTCAGAGTTGAACTCAGGGACTTGAGAATGCTGACATTACAATCTGCACCAGTGCTATATCCTAGCCCTGAACTCTTGCATTTTAAGTAAGTGTTTCAAATTATCAACACTCCAGATGATACTTTGGTTTTGTTTAATAAAACGTCACTGTCAGAAGCAAAGGAGATTCTGAATTCAAATACTTAATTGTTTCTATCAGTGATATTGGGGAACTGGGAAATTTTGTTGTAACTAGATATTCTGTGTTTGTACAAATAGTTGCACTTATTATAACTAGATAATTTTCTTGGTGTCTTGGCGGGGGGGGGGATACATGCCTCTTAATGCTAACTAGACTTGAGATCTTGGTATAATCACTAGAATACTGAGAAAGTACTGAAGAAAATTTGAGCCTTACAAATTTGAGAGTAGAATAGTAAAAGCCCATAGGCAGAGGCAGGCAGATCTCTGTAAGTTCAACGCCAACCTGGTCTACAAAGTGAGTCTAGGACAGCCCGGGCTACACATAGAAACCCTGTCTCGAAAATACAATCAAACAAACCAAAAAAGAGAAAACAAACAAACCAAAAAACCAAAACTCTTTCACTATTAGAGTCTTAATACCCTCAAGTGATGTGTTCATGGAAACCAAACCACATGCCATTATGGTCTAGAAATTAGAGGGAGGGAGTGGAAGGGGTGGAGGGGGGACACTGTGATGGAGATATGGCTTGAAGTAGTGAATAAACATTAGCAAAGAAAGAGAAAAAAAGAAAGGAAGGAAGGAAGGAAGGAAGGAAGGAAGGAAGGAAGGAAGGAAGGAAGGAAG
>CAJQZJ010034368.1:1872131-1912846 GCA_907164525.1 Lophiomys imhausi
TGTATGTGTGTGTGTGTTTGTGTTTGTGTGTGTGTTTGTGTGTGTGTATGTGTGTGTGTGTTTGTGTGTGTGTGTGTGTGTTTGTGTGTGTGTTTGTGTGTGTATGTGTGTGTGTTTGTGTGTGTGTGTGTTTGTGTGTGTGTGTGTGTTTTGTGTGTTTTGTGTGTTTGTTAATGCTTTCATATCTTACAATGTTGTAGGTAATATTGCTATATTGCTATCCTCAGTTTGAGGCTGAGCAGAGTAATTTGTCTCACTGAGTTCAACTCCAGATTCAAATAAAAACTGCTCTCATTATAAAATTTTCAGCTTCTGTATCCACACTCATTGCTAGTACATCATTGGATATTGAATAATATCTATGTCTTTAACTTTTAAGGATAAATTAAATTATGTGTTTTTTAGACACTCTAAAGCAACTTTCATAAATTTTTTCCTTTGTGTTCTATAAAGCTTACCCTTGATTTCTTCCTGAAATAATTTTGATTACCACTTGTTTGAGTTAAAAAAAAAAAACCCTGTAATATAAGGATGGGCATATAACATTAATAGTGTAGGTGATATTTATACTGTGTGTTTTCTGGGTAATAAAGAGTTACAAACAAATAAAAAACTGGGGTGATGGAGATCTAGGAAACATTTATATGAAAAGTTGAATTGGGCCTTGGTTATAAGGAAGAGATCTCAAAAAATAGAATGTAAAAAGGACAAAAGGAATTGGGAGACAAATTGACAGAGATTGTCTTTTAGGAATATCTGTAAGAAAGAAGGGGAGAAATATCATAGTCAAAGAGAAAGAAAAGGAAAGTGGGAATGTAGCAAATACTTGGAAAATCCTGCTCAACAAACCCAAGCTGAGGAGGAGAAATAGATTCTAAGTGTAAATAACTTCAGTAATTATGATGTTCTGTCAGAAGAAAAGAGACCTGCTGGAAGATGAACTTCCTGGGCTAAAATCCTCAAAGTTTTCTTTTCTTTATTTCTTTCATTTTTGTTGTTCTTCAAGAAATTGGAGTTTAAATTTTTTTAAGTCAATAAAAGAGTTATGCAGAACAACATCATTGATGATAAAGGTTGAAGAAGAACATATTTCAGTAGTAAATTCTGTTCAAGTACCATGAGAAGAGAAGTTCTTCTGTGCTATCTATTTTTAAGGGCAGTATTCCTTCTTGATGGAGCTATGATCAGACTACAGTCTGCCAAGGGGCTTCCTGCTTATGAAGCAGCTTGCACCATTTCATTAAATTGAATGTCAATGTGTAAATGTAAAAACAGAAAACAAAACTAAATCATGCTCAGCTCTTTTCCCCTTCTACTAAATAATGGTGTGAAGTCTTCCAGATTGTACCGCGGATGCCACATTAGCAGCACCAGTGAGCAGAATGACCCAAGAGAAAAGAAGACTTGGATGCACCATCAGCATTGTTGCTGGCTTATATCATCTGAGCTGGTAATAAAAAGTGAAATAATCAGAAGTTACTTACACTCGGGAGATTATCGCGTCTGTGGTTTGACCTAAAACATCTTACGGAAGGGTATGACTTTGCTGAGATTTTCGAAGTTGTTATTAAATATTTAACTCAAGTAAAACTCAACAGAGTATCCTCAATAACTCCCATGCGATCATTTTTCAGCCTCGAGTCATACAGAACCTTCTTACATTAATCAGCCTAATCATTCAGAAAATTACAATAGTGTGTGAAACTATAATTGCACAGTCCAGGAAGCCAAAGCTGAAACTGCATGTTTTTTTTTCCCCCTGTTCTCTGTCTCTATAGATGACTGTACAGAAATTCTGATGTCTACCTCATTTTAGAAAACTCTTTTTGCATTTTCCCAGAGTTATTAGCATGGTGTTTTGGATACTCTAGGTACTTCTAAACCTTCTACCTTTAGAAGATGTGGGGAAGGAGGGTAGCATCCTTTACCTTTTAAAGCATTCTGGGGAAATAAAATATATATGAAAATAAAATAAACAAACACCTTTATTTCTTTTTTTAACAAACACATTTCTAATTAATTCAAAATACCTCACTCAATTTTAGTGTTTAATGTGTCAATAAGCATCAATATCCAATCATGCTGCTTACAATTTCAGTATGAAATGCTCTTTCAGGTTAATAAGTTGAATGATTGGTTCCATTCAAGTGGAACTATTTGAGGAAGTGGTAGGAATTTAGAGGATGTAGTGTCATTTAACTAAGTTGCTCATTATGGGTGTGCCAATTGAAACTGGCTGCTAGTTTGTTTCTGGGTCTTTGGTTCCTATCTGCTGCAAGGGGAGACCCCTCAGCTACATAGTTCTATGACCACGATGCTGTGCGTGATCCAGAGCTAAGAATGGAAAGAGCAGAGGGCTGTGGATAAAACCCCTGAAACTAAAAACTAAAAGAAGTGCTTTTTTTCATTGAACTCATTATGTCATCTGTTGCCACAATGATGAAAAGATTATAAGTAATTCCAACTAATGCAGAAGGCTAGGGCTAAGAGTTGAGTCATTGCTATCAGTAAATCTAACATGAAATTCTTAAAATTGGAAATAAGTGTATGAGAAGGATTTGGAAATGTATGGAGACTAGAGATAATCAAAACCTAAAGTTCTGTAGGTAGAGTTGACTGAATAATTTCAGTGTGAACTCAGGAGTCAAGAATTCAGACATTAATGAACTCATAAAGATGCAAATGGAAAGAAAGACCATACTGAGAGTAGGAATAAAGGTTACTTGTGCATTCTTTTTTAAAAAAACATTTCTGTATTCCTTTGGTTTTAAGATTTATTTTATTTTATTATGTATACACCAAATTTCATTATAGATGGTTGTGAGCCACCATGTGGTTCCTGGGAATTGAACTCAGGACCTCTGGAAGAGCAGTCAGTGCTCTTAACCTCTGAGCCATCTCTCCAGCCCCCTATTTGTGCTTTCTTAAGGCAATGAATTTCTCTTCCTTGTATCCATTGGCTGGGACCTGTGGGAATCTGAGTTTAAGCTGGTGACGGAATGTATAAGATAGTTGAATATCTTGGCTATGGCACTGTTAGTGAGAACATCTTTTAGTCAGGCTTATAGGGAGAGTTGTGAACAAAGAGTGAGTAGAAAGTCTTGAAAAAGCACTGTTTTGACAGAAAAGGAACAAACAAGGCTAAACAAGATGTACTTTTTAACATGATAAGCAGCATCAAAAATAAGCCAGTGACTTAAAACTGGGAAATAGAAAAGTTACCTTAAAGACATCCTAAGAATAAATAATGCCACATGAAACCAAGGACTGAGAAATTCAGAAAAGATAAAGTTGCTTAAAAGTGCTCTGTGGTCCTCTGGTGACACAGGCTTGCTGGAGAAAGTATCTCCTCCCATTAAGAAACCTAAGCACTCAGAGTCTGCTTCAGCCATTGTCCAAGGGAGGATCACCATTGCTTAAAAGACAGTAGTCCTTGATGTTATCCACATGATGATAGCTTTATAGATCATAAAGACGGGAAGATACAAGAGGAGGAAGCCTGGCATTAATGAATTGCTGAGTGAATATATGCTATTGACATGGGCATGGCATGTTGAGGACTCTAGATTCAGACCCAGAGAGAATTGGTAAAGATCCTGTCACTGTGGTGAGCCTCAGGAAATGTCAAAGCCTTACTTGGGGTCCAAGTGTGGCTATTAATAGTATATATGGAAAATGCCCACTATTGTTTTTCATCCTAGATTTTTACAGCCTGAAGATTGCTTTCTTGTAAAGACTGCTCCAACCAAGATTAGCTAAACATACCTCCTTGATGCAGCTGTATACCATAAATCCCTATTACTTATCTGTAATAACCTTACCTCTATATTGAACTGTATGCAATAAACTTGCCTCGCTGCTCCACTCTCATAAAAACATACTGAGCTTCCAGAGTACTACAGAATTTCTATCCCAAGTTCAGGACCCCCTGATCCCAAATATCTGTCTGTGAGTGTGTGTCTGTCATTTCCTCATTCCATTTTCACTCCAGTCACGTCCATCCCTGGGAACTGTGGGAGGATGAAATAGCAAGTGTCAGAATGTCATTGACAGTCCCTCCTAGATTTGGAAGAAAGACATGAGATGGAAAAGAGTGTATAGGAGGGTCACAATCCCCCCAAAATTGGGGGTATTGTGGGTAAATACTCTGAGAGGGTAGTACATAAAGTTTTGAATATGAACTCCAAGAAGACCAGAACGGTGGAATGTCTCCTGAGGAAACCTGCAGACAGGAAGCAGTCATTCTAAGAAAGATTAGATACAGCGTGGGATACAGGATTGCAAAGCCATAGTGAAGGGGCTTCTCAAGCCTTTTGAAATTCACATCATAACACCATACATCTTGGATGCTCTATAAAACTAGAGAATTTAGTGTTTTTCCTGTTAGGTTAGAATTCTTTCTCCTTTTCTTTTCTTTTTTTTACTTTTCTTTTCTTTACTTTCTTTTCTTTTCTTGTCTTTTATTTTCTGTTCTTTCTTCTTTTCCTTTTTTTTTCTTTTTGTCTGTGCCTTATTTTTTATTATCTATGACCTCATTTTAGAATTGGGATTTTTATCTTATTATTTGTATCTTATAAATACTTATGTTTCTGTTTGACTTTATGGTGGGTCGGAGGAAAGAGTTAGGCTTGTGCCTCAAAAGAGACTTTGCATTTAGACCTTAAATCAATTCCATAATGGCTAAAATAATGTTGTTTCTCAGTGGCAGACAATTCATTCTGCATTATGAGATGGATGAAAGCCTTTGGAAGCCTGGGCAAAATGTTAAAATATGATTTACAATGCCCCTAAACCTCTCACTAATATTAAATGTTTGCTTCCTAGCTTATGGTGTTTTTAGGAAGTGGTAGAAAGTAGAAGTTAATGAAGGTATTAGGTCACTGGGGGCATGCTCTTGGAAGTTACAGCTTGTACTGGCCCTTTCTTCATCTCCCTCTGCTTCCTGGCTTCTGTGAACTGAACTCAGTTCTACCACAACCTCCCATTACAAGCACGCAAAAGGAGTGAAAACAGAACTTTCTTATCAAATGCCTATCAGGAACTTGATGACAACAATGCAAAATCAAATGCAGAGCATCACTGGGGAAACAGCAGTACCAGGACTACAGAGGGCCTTGGACTTTTGGGTGTGAGGTGCTCAAGTAACAAGACGTTATGTTTCCTCTTCTCACACTCACTTCAAACTTTGAAACAGGCCCTCAGCTGAGATGCTTCTGTATAGAGCTCAGTGTCACTCTTATCATATGTGGGGGGGTAGTGACAGTGACTGAGTAATATTGATAAATGTGTAGAAATTGGGTATTGAACAGAAATATAAAAAAATCTAATACATTAGGAAAAAAGAAAGTCATTATATGCCGTGAAAGATAATATGATAGGATTGAGGGTGTTCAAGGTTTGTCAGGAGGAAAAGGCCATTGTCTTAAAATAATATTCATGGAAGAACTGGCAGAATTGCCTGGGTTAAGAGAGCTGTAATTTCTTATGAAATTTTATACAGTTTGTGCTTCTTATTGAGACAAACACAGTGCTTCCAGCTGGTTGCAAAATAAAGAAGTCTCTTTATAACTCACTTCAGAACAACAGATAATGAAAGGTATGGTTGTTTATGTAGATTCTACATTAAAACAGTGGCTTCCATTTAAAACATTCCAGTGATGTTGTGGCTGCCCTTTCCATCATGGAAACTATTGCATTCAGGAGGGGAAGCTCCATCAATAAATCATATTGCATGATACTCTCATAGTGTCTGAATGCCATGCCAACCTTTCAGAGGGAGAATTTTAGAGCAATCCTCCCTTTTTCAGATGTCATACTTTATCAATCTAAGATTTAGCAAATATTGTAACCAATTTAAATTTAAGATATGTATGTTAGTACACATATATCCATGCACAAAGTGAGAAATCACTGCAGAGGTTTCCTAGACAACTTCATAGTCAAAGTCTTTGTCATCTATATGATGAACAGATACAGACATAGTCATATTAAAGGCTACTGCTTTTGCCTAGAGGAGAACAAATAATATGAACATGAATAAAATACTACAATCTCATTTTGGAGTTACATGAAATATATGAAAAGCTGTTTGGTTGTTCTCTAATATATCATCAGCCTATCCTAAGGAGATTAAAATAAAAGAGGGGATGCCAACAATCTATTATACAGATGTAACCAGAAAGAAACCCAGAGGCTTATGTTAGAAAGACAGAAGTAAGCAGAATGCCAAGACATGTTTAAAGGAAAATAGAAATCTTTTAGAAATAAAGACCTCTCATAGAAATACTTGATATCACTATCCTTTTGATTAAGAGGACATAATTATTGAAATGTTGAATTGTTGAATTGTTTACTGGTCATCTCCCTCCATTATTGCCATTAGAATCTGCACCTATTTTAGCAAGGTTCTATTTTGATGACACAAATCTATTTCTGCATATCTTTGTGAAAGAGACACACTGAAGAAAGATAGCATTGGGTTTACCTTCAAATGGAGGTAATTCATTTATAAGTTCCTATTATGTTCAGCATCATTTAGAAAATACAGCCTTGTATCCATCAAATGCATCTAATAACCCGGGTTGGTGACTGGAAGACTGTCACAGATGGTTTCTATAAAGCTTTGCCATCCTAGGCTAAATAGCTCTTAATTCCCAGAAGGAGACACAGTCATGTTAGTGTTTCAAGAGACCATTCTGATTGTACTGAAGAAAACTGAGTAAAAGGATCCATGAGTGCAGGAACAATAACAGCTGAGTAGGTAGTCCATTAATTGTGGTTTTCAAAAAGTATTGTATGCTAGGGGAGAATGCAGATTCTGAATCCAGACTGCCGAGGTTTGAGCACAGTCTCTCTTACTAACTATCCACATGACTTAGATAAGCTGACTCCTCTATGTGGCAATTTTTCTATAATTATTTTGGAAATAATAATAGCTCCTATCTCAAGAGTTATCATGGGAGAAAAATGAATTAACATAAATCTTAGTGGACGCATGATATGTGTAATGTAAGTATTTTCTATTAGTAAAGTAGGGTGGGAAGGATGAAGAGGAATCTTAGTAACACATTTGAATATATTGATCACAGCATGGAACTTCCAAGAAGAGGGATGTGGGGAGAATAATCATGTGCTATGTGCTGAGATAGAAATATCCTATGAAGACAATGGGTTGTGGAAGGAAAGATGACTTTCAAGCACAATATCATACATATTAAAAATAATGGTCCTTAAGTAAAATATTTCATTAACTTGTATTTTATATGCACAGGAATATATAGCTTAAGCTAAGAGTTAAAAAATCAACAAATAAATTTAGAAAAATTATTTGCATTTATTTATTTTTTTGATTTATTTATTTATTGATTTACATCACATCCTAATGTGACTAGAAAATTTATTTAATTTTATTTATTAACCTTGTTTCATTGCTCCTTGACTGAGTGACACAAGCAGGATATGCCTCTCTGGTGACAGATCTCTGTATTTCTGAGGCGCAGTGATATTTTCTTCTCACAGAAAGTTTGGTTAACATCTACAGAAACACATAGGCCTTGTAATATAAAGCATCAGCATAATACTGCTTAAATTTTTCGTATGTGTCCATGTGTGACTGTGTGTGTTGGTATATGCATGTGTGCTGGTGGGCAAGCTCATGCGTGCAAGTGCAGGAAGAGTACAGAAGTCATCTTTGGGTGTCATTCCTCCTCCTGAAGGCAGTCTGCCTTATTTTTGAGGCAGGGTCTCTCATTGAATCTGGGGCTTAGTGATTATGCTAGGCCAATTGGCTATTGAATCAAAGAAATCCCCAAGTCTCCACTTCCCCAGTGATGGTGTTACTAACACATGACAGTACAGTTGTTTGTGTTTGGGTTTGTTTTGTTTTTTATCTAACTTCTATGGCTCAAACTCAGTTATCTACTTGTGAGGCACGCATATTACCAACTGAGCCATCTCCCCAGCTCACATAAAGCCCTTTAAGCCATCTGATTTTCTTAAGAATGATCTGTTTTGAGAGAATATATTGTCTCAATAACTACCTTTTGTTTCTAAAATTAGCAATAGACATGCTAAAGTAAAAGGGATAAATCTCATGGGGTCCCACTCTTAAGCAAAAAAACTATAGGCAACTAGTGGCTGCTAAGAGAGAGAGAATTATCCTCTCTCAGGGATGAGCGCACTGGTTGGTTTTCCTACAGAGTATTCAGTCCTGAAATTATATATATAGAAGCAAAACAAACAAACAAATCCAAAAAACATCAGACTCAGAAGGTAGGTTGTATTATATATTATTTGTATATTTATCCATATGTTACATATGCATATATTTATGTATAAGTGAAGAGGAAGAGGCCATAAAATTGAACAGAAATAAGGGAGAGGGACATAGGAGGGGTTAGAAAGAGGAAAGGGAAATGGGAGGGGTGCAATTGTATTTTAATTAAAATAAAAAATTAAAACGCTAGTGACATGTGTTTTTTTAATTGCCCTAAAATATCTTTACCTACGTGAAGTTTGTTAAATAATCTATACATTTTCTTGTAGCCTTAATTGCCACTTTTTATCCTTTGTAGTTTTTTAATTTGTCAAACTAAATGCTAAGTAAATAAGGTCCCATAAATTCTGATAGCTCATTAATACTAACTTAGTGTTTCTTTTGATCTGCTAATTATTTTTTTTTTACTTTATATTAAGGAATACTGCATTTCAGCTCAATCCTCTAATTACATGATGATTAAATGATTTATCATTTCTGTCTTCCTTATTTCTAGTCTGCTCCCAGTTTTCAAGAGGCGTCTATGCGATTTTTGGATTTTACGACAAGAAGTCTGTAAATACCATCACCTCATTCTGTGGGACACTCCATGTGTCCTTCATCACACCCAGCTTCCCAACAGATGGCACCCATCCATTTGTCATCCAGATGCGACCTGACCTCAAAGGAGCACTCCTTAGCTTGATTGAGTACTATCAATGGGACAAGTTCGCATACCTCTATGACAGTGACAGAGGTAGGTGACAGGATGGATCCCTTTTAATGGGTCAAGCACAGCATTTGTCCTTGCCATTTATATATGGTATTATACGAAAGTCCATAAACACCTAAGAATTTCTTGGTTGAATTCTACTGTGTAAACAAATAGCGCAATTTTCATATGGATGTATGCTTAAAGTAAAACAGAAAAACAAAACAAGAATACAGGCACAGAATCAAGAGAGACAGAATGCATAACCCAATGTTTGAGAGCACAGTTTGATAGGGGTAGTCTGTGACAGTCTAATGACTTAGTGTTCAGTCCTAGCCTAAAATAGTTTGTCATGAGATCAACAAAGATTGCAGAGTAACTATGTTCCTAATCTGAGATGTGTTGTAAGGGAATTTATATAAGCATGTAAGTAGAAAGTTTTATAGCATTTTACAGTAACTAAATCTTGTTCAATGTGAAATATTTATCAAGCAGGAGGTGTCTATTCTAGCCTTGCTTTACAATAAGGTCTCTGAACCTCAGAGACATTACAGGCTACTCATGAGGTTACTATCTACCTGTGTATGGGGAGCCCACACCGGCTGCTGTCCAACCTAGGCTGGCTTATATAATTCTACATGATTTTTTTTTAATTAGTGCATGAATTTGGGGATGGGAAACTCTTCCTTATGTTTCGGTATTCTTTGCTGTGGAGGTTTATAGTAGCATGCCTGTTCTGGGGTTTCAGGGTCAAGGTCTTAACATTCATTGGATCCATGATGAGCATATAAGTGTGTGTACACCTCACATTGTATGCACCAATTTGTGAAGGTTCATGTGTCTTCAGAGACTACCCATAAGAAAAGCAAAAGGATAAAGAACTTTACATAAAATTAGCTAAGCTTCACAGTGCTTCCTTCAGGAGCTCACAACTGGAGTAGTTTTAAATGAAACCCAGAAGCCCCTTTTGACCAAGATCAGGTACCTTATTATGCAGAAAGGCAGACTGGAAGGGAGCCAGCATCAATCTGTTCTCCACTGATCACTTAGGCTTCTTGGGTATGATGTTCCTGATGCAGGCTTGCCCAAGCTAGGTATCTTCCCTTGCTCCTGTCCTCCTGAACGATGGCATGACTTCCCTCCATGTAAAAGCCAGTTAGCACTTTATAAAATTGAAAACAAAAAACAAGCCAACAAACAAAAACCCATGGCAACAGCTCTGTGCCTGCTTTGAGAAGGCAGATTTTATACCTATACTGTGAATGAAAACTATAGACAGGGTCATTTATATGTACAGTAAATGTGGATTTCAATATTCAGGATGACTTTAATGTGAGCTTCCAGCGACTATGATAAAATGACTTATAACACTGAGGCTATTGGGTTTTAGCCTCTCCTTTTGCCCTCTGGCTACTTTTGCTTTTTTAGGACTTGTTCCCTCTAGAACTCTACCAGAAGTTAGGCATCATTTTAATGCATTTCTCACACTTGTATCCGAGTGATGTTATTTTCCCCTGTCTATATGTATTTCACATTTAGAGGCTTCTGTTCTGGAACCACCTCCCCAAGCCAATGCACCACCACATGGTCAGTCCCTTATCTCCTTAATGCCACACCAATTCCTACAGGACCGATTTTCAACAAAGCAGTTAGAATTATTTTAAATATGTCCCCTTTGCCAGCATCAATCCCCCTTTCCACTCACTTGAAACACTCCAATGACTTCTTTGCTGGAATGAGGGTAACTTCTAAATTCACAGCCTTGCTTTCCAGCTCTGTTAACACTTGGGTCCAGCTCAGTTCTCCAGTGAATTCTCCAGACTTGCTCATTCACTATATCTAAATCTTAAGCCCGAATGACCTTTGTTCACTTTCTGAGATGAGCTATACTCTTTTACCTCAAAGGTCAGCACATAGCTCAAATTTGTAGGGCTCCTTGGTGTCTGCTTCAATATATCATTTCCTGAGAAACACCTTTCATGCTGGCCTTCTCTCACTAAACAATGTCTTAGTCACCTTCCCAGGGTGCATAGCAATTCATAATTAATAGTGACATTGATTAGGAGCTGTTTACTGATCTCTTGTAATATTTCAGGTACTGACTTAGCCACCAAAGATGAGTTCTGTTTTCAATTTATAGTTCTACTGATAGCTGCAGTAATGGTCAGGAGCACTCCTCACACTGGGTATAAATTCTTAACTAGACATCCTCAGTTACAGATGACGTTAGATACAGGGTTGATATTCAGTAAACAGTGGCAGTAAGGGACTAAGTTAAATGTTCGAACATCTTCAATTTGATCGTATATGAAGAGTTGAATCATGCTTGCGAAGTTGAACGGTCAGGAGATGAAGCCAAAGATAGCTTTAGTTTACGAATGTACCTCACACTTACGCTTGCCTTCACTCACATTGGCTAAAAGTGAGGTTCAAAAATATTCAAATGGAAATAAAAAAGCTGACATAAACAGAGAAGGAGAAGCACAAAGACTTGAAGAGAGATGCTTGGAAATAAAAGGAGCTGGAAAATCGGCAAGTGAGGACTGGTAGACAGAAGTACTTATACAGAGAATCTGAGGCACTTTACAATGGTTTTATTAATGCTTTCCAATTTTTAAATGAAATTGGAACGATGAGATAATCTCCAATTATTAAATTATCCAAATTGGCTCATGTCAAGTGCATCTGTTGGCCAAAGAACATTAGTGTGATAATATTAGGTAATTATATATTAAAGCCAAAGTGAACTTACACCCACAGTTTTTGAGGTATTATCAAGTAGCTGTTGATGTTTTAATGTGCAGAGTGTTACACAGGCTTTCCCTCGGCAACTGTTTCCAGAGATAAATATGTAAGACTCTCAAATCATTGAAACAGCCTTGGCCTTTCTGAAATGTTTTACTTGGCTCATATAAATGGGTTTATTGCTGACCACATTTGTCTTACCAGTGACAATTTTTATTTGTTATTTTTTTATAAGTACTTTATTTTTTTTTCAAGTTACATCTCAGTCACAAACCCTTCCCTATTCCCCCTTCCTGTCCCACCCTTCCACCCTCTTCCCCCCCCCCAACAGCTTCTCTTTTCATTCCAACAAATGATTCTTTCTCTTATAACAGTAAATTCTATACAAAACAGCAAAATTAAATATGCCACATTTATGAGAGTTAAATGGCCCAGTATACCTTCCCAATGTCCAGTTCATACATATTTGGTCCCTGACTTTAACCTTCTACCTTCTAACCATCTCCATGAGTTTAAAGTTCTATAACTGACTTAGTTTTCATACTAACTTGCATCACTATTATAACCATCTTCTTAGATCTAGAACGCCCTCTTGATTCCTAAACAACTCAAAATTTAGCTATGAGACTCAAGCTGTCTATTCTTCAACCACCTCAGAGAGCTGAGAAGGATGCAGGGAAGTCGACAGCGACAGCCTAGCTCTGCCAAGACAGGGTAGGTTAGTCCTTCACAATCCCTGCTCTACAATAAATGTCTGTCAGAGAAACAGGACCAAAAGGCCGAAGACTGATGCTGGAATGTATGGAGAGAAAATGGGAACTGTCCAGGTAGTCACTGGTTTGTCATTTCTTAGTATTGGAAGCTGCAGGCCCTGCACTTCCTATACAATCAGATATATTTTGTTATTTTTTTTAAGAGAAAGTTCATTGTTTTGATAGACTGGGTTTTGAGACAGGGTTTCTCTGTGTCATCCTGGTTGTCCTGGAATTCACTCTGTAGACCAGGTTGGCCTTGAACTCAGAGATCCACCTGCTTCTATCTCCTGAGTGCTGCCATTAAAAGCTGTCTGCCACAAATACTCGATCTTACTTCATTTTTATGACTTTGTACAGTTAAAATTCTTCATGCACTCATTCTGTGGACTGCTTCTTTTCTTCTTTCCCTGTCACTCTCACATGCTTCATCCTCACTGAAATGATGCTAAGTGATATGGAGGGCCCACCTTGACATGCCACCTCAGTCTTGTTGATCTAGCTTTTTAATGAGTTTCCCTAATATCCTCTACTAACTGACATCCATAAAAGGCCTCTGTTTCAATCAATGTGATCCATTCTTGGTATGGTCTCCTCTCTACCTCCTTGATTACATGGATTTGTGTAATTTACAGTGTTACGCTATGATGTCCAGCAAATAAATGTTCTTTTGAACAGCATGTGTCTCAAACATTTAAATTCCTTCCCCAAAAATATTAAGGCCAGATTTATCAAGTAGATAAAAGAGACTTAGACATATTTTTTTGTTTCATCATGCTGCTCTTAACAATACTGAAATTAATTTATCTTTGTTTCCCCAAATCTATCCAAATGCTGAGGTTAATCAAACAAAAAACACGGAAGCCTTGAGCACTCTGATCTTTTTGTGGCATCATCTTCCTCCAGTCTCAGTTATTTGGTGACAGGAAATCAGCTGCTATTCCTCTGATGCATGCTGACATTTTAGAATTTCTTGTGTCTTCTCTTTCTTTACCCTGCCACTTGGCAGCAGCCTGATACTCCTTGAGGACTCTGTGCCCTTCCTAAAGGTCTTGTGCTGTTGTTGCATCAGGAGTACGTAGATGGAGATCTGTAATATGTTTAAGTGAAGAATATGGACCACCTTTGTCATCCCATTAGGCCTTATATATTTGATTTTTGGACACAGGTGAAACCCATTTAAATTTTGAGTTTAGTGACATGTGTTTGTTGGTTCAATGACAATGAAGGAAGGTAATATAATAAGTAAGTAAAAACAAAATCAATGTTTTGTTTCTATATTTATGTTTTGGTTTTAATTTTAAGAAAATACTGTTTATCCCCCAAAGGGAAGGAACTAGATTCAAGGTCAAAGAAGTCACCTAGAATAGACAACAATGCTCCCAAACTACAATTTTTTTCCCTGATATCTTGAGAAAGATGATGAGGGAAATACATGAAAAACTAATCTAATTTAGGCACAGTGCCATGAGTTACTGATTATGCATATTAATTACACTGCCTGTAAAAATGAGTGAGGTAGTGAATTTTTTATGCAACAAATATAATATTGTTTTGGAGAATGAAGACTGTTCTGGATGGAATATACCTTTTAGTAGTTATCATTTTAAATTTTAGCCCCTAATAAGCAAACAAAACGATATTTAAGCTAAAGTTTTTCTTTGATTTTTCTCTCATTGTTATTGGAGATAGGTTTAAATGTAATCAGCTTTTACTGCTAGTCATTTTTTTTTTTTTTACTGCTAGGGAAATGTCAGTTTATAGATAGGTCATGCATATAGACACTATTGTTAACTACGTTGAAGTAGCCATTTCTTTCTATATCCAAATGTTTAAGAATTCAGTAGTATTGAGCTTAATTTTAGGTTCATAATATGACTGAAAAGTTTTAAGATTTTTTTTCTTTTTCTTTTTTTAAAAAATTATTTATTTATTACTTCAGGTTACATCTCATCACAGTGTCCTCTTTCAACCCCTCCTAGTCCTGCCCTCCTCACTGACTCCTTACCTCCTCTGTGGGACCTGGCCATTGCTGGGGCTGGCTCTCAGCAGCAGACTATGCAATCCATACATTCCTTTTTTTTAAATGTAAATGTATTTATTTATTCTTTCAGGTTATATCTCTGTCATAGTGTCCTCTTTCCACCCCTCCCAGTCCTGCCCTCCCACCCTCTACCCCCTATCCCTTCCATCCCCCTCCTCTGGAGTGGAGTGTCCCTACTTAACAGTTCCTCACCACAATTATGCGGTCATATGAGGGCCAAGAGCCTCCTCACACACTGGGGGCCTACAAGGCAGCACCACTAGGGAAAAGTGTCTCATTGACAGGAAACAAAGTCTATGTTCATGTTCCCTTTGATGCATTGGTTGTAGTATAGTTATCCTTTACTATATGACTAAAATCCAATTATATGTGAATAGATGCCATGTGCATCCTTCTGAGTCTGGGTTAACTCACTCAGGATGAGCTTCTCTAGTTCAACAAAATGCATGATTTTGTTGTTTCTGATGGCTGAGTAGTATTCCATTGTGTAGATGTACCACAGATTTTAATCCACTCCTCGGCTGAGGGACATCTGGGTTGTTTCCAGTTTCTAGCTATTACACATAAGGCTGCTATGAACATAGATGAGGAAACTTCCTTGTGATTCAGTGAGGAGTCATTTGGATGTATACCCAGAAGTGGTATAGCTGGGTCCCGAGGCAGAGCTATTCCAAGTTTTCTAAGATATCACCAGACTGACCTCAATAGTGGTTGCACAAGCCTGCACGCCTACCAGCAATGGAAGAGTGTTCCCCTTTCTCTACACACTCACCAGGATGTGCTGTTGTATGAGCCTTTGATCTTAGCCATTCTGACAGGTGTGAGATGGAATCTCAGAGTCGTCTTGAGTTACATTTCCCTGATGATTAAGGATGCTGAGCATTTCTTCAAGTTTCTCTCAACTATCAGGAATTCCTCCTTTGTGAATTCTCTGTTTAGCTTTGTCCCCCATTTTTTGATTGGATTATTTGGTTTCTTGGCTTTTAATTTCTTGTGTTCTTTGTAAATTTTGGATATTAGCCCTCTGTCAGATGTGGGGTTGGTGAAGATTTTTTTCCCAATCTGTAGGCTGCCATTTTTTTTTTTTGAATGACAGTGTTTTTTGCCTTACAGAAGCTTTTCAGTTTCATGAGGTCCCATTTATTGATTGTTGGTCTTAGGTCTTGAGCTGTTGGTGTTCTGTTCAGGAATTTGTCACCTGTGCCAATGATTTCGAGGGTTTTTCCAACTTTCTCTTCTAATAGATTTAGTGTGTCCGGCCTTATGTTAAGGTCTTTGATCCACATGGACTTAAGTTTTGTACAAGGTGTTAAGTATGGGTCCAATTTTATTCTTTTACATGTGGACATCCAGTTGGACCAGCATCATTTGTTGAAGATGCTGTCCTTTTTCCATTGTATGCATTTGGCTTCTATGTCAAAAATTAAGTGACCAAAGGTATGTGGGTTCATTTCTGGGTCTCCAATTCGATTCCATTGATCCACTGGTCTGTTTCTATACCAGTACCATACTGTTTTTGTTACTACTGCTCCTGTAGTGCAGCTTGAAATCCGGGATTGTGATACCTCCAGATGTTTGTTTATTGTACAGGATTGATTTAGCTATTCTGGGTTTTTTGTTGTTCCATATGAAATTGAGAATTGCTTTTTTCTAGGTCTATAAACAATTGTGGTGGTATTTTGATAGGAATTGCATTGAATATGTATATTGCTTTTGGTAGGATGGCCGTTTTTATTATGTTGATCCTATCTATCCATGAGCATGGGAGATCTTTCCATATTCTGATGGCCTCTTCAATTTCTTTCTTCAAGGACTTGAAGATCTTGTTGTACAGGTCTTTCACTTGCTTGGTTAGAGTTACCCCCAGTTATTTTATAGTTTTTGTGGCTATTGTGAAGGGTGTTGTTTCCCTGACTTATTTTTGTCTATGGCCATACCATCCTGAATGCGCTCGATCTCATCTGTTTTTAAAATTATTAAAGGGGTTAGTTAATTTTCCAATTTTTCTTCTGATTTTATAAGGACACCTTGTAATGTCAATCGTGAATGAAGAGCTTAGTGATATCTTTGTAGCTAGAATGCACATTTGTGGTGGTATATAAATTTAAAAATCATTGCCCTCTTGGCGCAGCATGCAGTGAGTCAGTCTCAAGATTTTAAAGGTCTTGTATGAGCTGTGAAGAAATCTGTCAATAGAAATCTTACAAGACAGTCAACTGTGAGAGATGAGGAAATTGAATAACTGATATTGACAGAGTATGTGGGTACCCCTGAAAAATAATCTAAGAGAATGTATTCCTGGGCAAGGATCTAAACTCTCTTCAGCTATTGTGTGAGGTCTGGCCTTAGCTTGTGAATGACCAATGTGATATTATGCAATGTCAACAGATGGAGGGTACCAAATCTGATATAGCACTACTTGAGAGGCTGAGCTTTTTAATAACTAGATGGAATTCATGTTAGGTCACACAGTTTCCAAAACATTAATCCTAAAATTCTTAATAATGGAGAGTCTACACTGAGTGCACGTTACTTGTGACACAGAATAAATGCATTTGGAAGTTAGGCATTAAAAAAATCCATTATCTTTTATTTTTCTATATTATCTCTATATTCTTTGACATTGTGAACTGCCAATAAATTTTAGGCTTAAATTTATCACTTGATGAAATCTGCTTACGAATTTATAAGTGAATTTATATGCAAATTTTCTTATAGTATCTGTCAAAGGCAAGACAATGCCAAATGCATTAGCACTCGGAGTTTCTGGTGTGGAAACTTCATGATTTAATAAAATACAATAAAACATCTTAGTGCACAGAATAAAGGGTGCTTCCTGAGACTGCTACATGATAAAATGGAGAAAGCATGACCCTTACTTGTGGTCATGTTTTCAAGGTGACTGGTGGCATTTTGTTTGATACTTAGAAGGTAGAAAAGACAATACAGTAGTTAGAAAACATTTTGTAGCAGTTTGTAACTATTGAACTACTGAGGTGACCAGTTGTGTGTGTCCTGCCTTTACTGTGAGAAGCAGACATTCTGCTTGAGTTACAGCTTTCTGGGGAGCAGGATTGAATTTTCCCAGAGTAAAGAGCAAACACAGACACTTTATGATGGGTTCTAAGCTTTTATCACTGAATTTTTTTTTAATGAGTGATGAGAGATCTATGTAACTCCTTGAGAAATTTATGGTGATCTCTACCCCTTATTATAAAAACAGACACAGGGTGTTCATTTGTTTTACTACCCCTAAGATTGCTTTATATTCATTCTATATTGTACTATCCATTGTGATAAATTATTTTAAATCTTCCTTATAAACTGTATTAGTAAAATTGCCAAGTGTTTTGTTTGGAGACTTGATCTAAAACTCATGATTTTCATGTTTCAGCCTTGACAGCACTGAGATTACAGAGCAGTGGTACCACACCCATGTTGCCATGAATTTTTAACACCATTCTCAATGACTATGACATGAAAAATTTTTATTGCACTATCTGGTATTTTCTTGTCTCTCTGTAATTATTTTGAAACAAATATTATCATCATTTCTTTCATTTGTTGATATTTTAGTACTTAATGGAAATATAATTCTCTTATTTTATTTATGATCACTATATTACTGTCATACTTGGAAATAATTCATTAACATCATCATTTTAAGTGGTTGATCAGCAAAGGCTAAAAATTTGCTCTATGTATTATAGTTGGATAATTCAGTTTGTCAAAGTTGTTATTATGTGTTATGTTTTCTGGTTTAGATTTTGATGATCTGAACACCTTGCTGTTTAATATATACTCATATATTCCCTGTACATTGTTAGCTTGATAAGATTCAGTCTTGTATCTTAGCCTGACTGTGTCATAAGTGGTGCAGAATGATTAACAGTTACTGCCTTGACTCACTAGCTTCCATGGGAGTTACACATTATTAACTCTAAACTCACATTTGTCCATTGTGTATTAGCTGAATTATGACTAAAGGTAAAAAGAAACAAACTAGATTTTATCCTCACCTTGAGAATATTCCACACAGGAAAATTCCTCTGTAACCACACAGCTTTTGCTTGTTTACATTTTCAAAATAGTTAATTATTTGTAAGCTATTAAAAGCAAACAGATATTCTTAATACTTATTTTTTTAAATACTTTATTTTTTTTTCTTCAAGTTACATCTCAGTAACAAACCCCTCCCTATTCCCCCTTCCTATCCCGCCCTTCCACCCTCTTCCCCCCAGAGGTTTCCCCTTTCAGTCCAACAGCTGGTTCCTTCTCTTATAACAGTGAGCATTATACAAAACAATAGATATAAATATGCCTCATTTATGAGAGTTAAATAGCCCAGTATACCTTCCCAAAGTCCAGTTTATACATATTTGGCCCCTGACTTTAACATTCTACTATCTAACCAACTCCATGAGTTTAAAGGTCTATATGTGACTCAACATTCATACTAACTTGCAACACACTTTTAAGAGTATCTTCTTAGATCTTTTAATTATGATTTCATGGGTTTAAGTAAAGTAAACATTTAGTCCCTTTAGTCTGTTGCCATTATGACTTTACCGAGGCTGGATTTTCCTTGTCTTCACTGAAAGAGCTACAAATGGCTCCTTCAGCCTTTGGTTATGCTCTTTTGGGGAATGTATTTGCTTGCTAGTTTCAAAAGATATTCTAAGCTCAGTTTGTCTACTCATACTAACACTAAATCAATAAGATTCTCAATGACTTTTTATAGCTTGAAGTATGGTGCACAGAACAAATAGTTGCTCCATTCCTCACCATTGTAAATAATCTAAAATAGAAGCTTGTATTTGAATTTAGACTATAGTCAGATTTGCTCACATTAGGTGAATCACAAACTGCACAGATAAAAACAGATGAGTATATTTTTTGAAGTATGCAGACCATTCTGTAGTGAGGAAGATGATGCATCGATCCTGTGGATCTTTATGGAGCCTCGAGATCATCTTTCCATGAAGTTATTCTTCTACTTGATAAACTTGGCTTCTGTGAGAACTGCTAAAATTATATGGGAGACAAGGACAGGTAGTAATTTTTTTTTTCTAGTATTAAACTGTAGATTTAGTTCTGTAAGAAACAATCCACTTTATTACCCCCTGGTTATTGATCCTAAAGTTTTAAACATGATGAAATTTCTGCAGAATTAAATGCCACAATGGACACTTGATGAAGTGACACCAAACTATAACAGAAATGCTAACAAATAGAAAAATTGTCTTATATTTAGGAAATGAGATAAATCTGTACTAGCAAAATACCTGCTACCATCTGGTTAATAGATGAAAAATTTAATCTCCCTGAGATCAGTTCCAAGAGCAAAATATAAGAGAAGGCAGCAGGACAAAAAAACTATCAGTCTGCTGCTGACTGAAGACAACTGAGGGTCTCTGGCAGCTTCCTAGACATCGCTGGCTATGTGGTTCAACTGTTGTGAGATTCCATATGGAAATATATTAAACCCAACCAGGTTACTAGTACAAAATGGTGAATTATCACAGAGAGCTAAAACCAGTATACCTTTTATAAAGTGGGATATACTTGGGATTTCTTTTACTTTACTTAATTTGGAGATATGAAAGATCTTGTATGTCAACATGTTACAATAACACACTTTAGAAGTATAAAGGAAGTGGTGCAATTTTCTTTTCACAGTTTATTTATGCTTTTTTATGTGACACCAACATAAGCATTTATTGATAAAAACCATAGCTTCTGTCAGAATTCAGCATCCCCATAGCTGCACAAGTACATCAGGCCAGTTCACACTCTGGTTCTGAAATGCTCTAGTATATAGCATCAGTCAAGTGTGTCCATTGTCTTCTCAGGTTTATCAACACTGCAAGCTGTGCTGGATTCTGCAGCTGAGAAGAAGTGGCAGGTGACTGCTATCAATGTAGGGAATATCAACAATGACAAGAAAGATGAGACCTACAGATCGCTCTTTCAAGATCTGGAGTTAAAAAAAGAACGGCGTGTAATCCTTGACTGTGAAAGGGATAAAGTAAATGATATTGTGGACCAGGTTTGTTCCTCTCTGTTTTCTGCCAAATATAGATCCAGCATTGGCAAGGATCATTTTGCAAAATGCTAGGACAGCGGCTTTTAGTTTATAGTTCATGTACAATGCAGCAAAAATCATCAATTGAATTATCCCTAGCTTCACTAAGCTATGGCAGATGATTGTCAATAATGCTGACAGATTGGTTTTATCATTGAATAGCTTCAATATATAATATAAACTTTTATGTATTGGATAAGCTTTGTTCTAAACTTGTATGCTCTTCTGAGTTGGAAACTTTATATTTAACTGTCTCAACATTTTAAGATGTAATTAAATCAAAACAAGTCTGAGTTTTAAGGCAAAAGTGAATAGGTTTGAGGTTTATGCATTATGATTATTTCAATATATTGTACTCCAGGGTACTAAGCTTATGATATTTTATACCTATGAGTCTTAGTCACTATTCTATGGCTATGAAGAGCCACTAACCATATCAACTCTTACAAGAAGAAGCACTTAATTAGGGACTTACTGACAGGCTCAGAGACAGTACATTATCATGGCAGGGAGCATGGTAGCAGGCATGGCAGGGATGGTACTGGAGAGACACTTCCTGATCTACAGGCACAAAAAGGGACATGGGCTTTTGAAACATCTCAGGAGATGATGTTAGGATTGCTGTTAACCTAAGTCTCCTATTGAAATACACACTTCAAAATCACATTTGAATTTCATGGAGGTTCTCATTAAAACTGAATTTTAATAATACTGAGTCTGGTTTTAAAATTTAAATATTCCTGATTCTTCATAATAAATCTAAATGAAAGCCACAATGTTGTCTTTCAAAACTGTGAATAGAGAAATTGCACAGAAAACTGGGACTATAAAAAGCAATGTTTATGCTCTGGTTTCTCTTCAGATCGTGTAAATCTTTCGCCTTTTTTAAAAAGCAATGTTTGAAGCAAAAATCTATAATTACAGTCATATAAGTGTCCATGTAGCACATCACTTAAAAAGCATTGTTTTATATTTATATGTCATAAGTTCACATCTCTGTTAATACATTAAATGAGGGCACAAAATTGATGGCATATTTGATAATAAGCATTTATTAAAGGCATTCTCTAAGTGAAAGAGGAAATGAATGACAAGAAAAGCTACTATTTGAACCTCATGAGATTAATTATAGGGGAAGAAGATACATTCAGGTACAGTACTAAAATCTACAGAATGTAAAGTTGTGCTATTCAGCTCTCTGTTAATATCACAAATAATAGGGTAAATCAAGTTATAGAGATGAAATGTCATTGGCTCACTATGTTGGGAATTTCCATCCATGGTTACTTGTCTGTGATTTTCCAGCTAGTGGTAAGACTACATACAATGACAGGTGTGTGTATGTGTGTGTGTTGGAGGAAAGTTACTTCAGTGTAGCTTAAAATCAAAGGAGAGACCAAGATCACTCTATCCCCTCAAGGAGAATCCTCTAAAGTTCTTAGTAGTTTACACTATGTTCTATCTCATAAAGCTTGTACCATCTTCCAATAGCATCAAACTGAGGATCAAGCCTTTAGCCACATGGACTCTGGGTAGTTCATATAAGATCTAAGGTATGTTAGAGGTCTGTATTGAATGGAGGAGAGTCTACTTATCTTTTGAGAAAAAATGATTTGTACAAAGTTCACACAGTAAGTAGTATTTGGCTAACTTTGAGCCATTCACTTATTTTTGTGTGAATTTTCCAAATCTCTAGCCTTTGCTGAGCAGACATTGCAGTTTGTCTAAAGAAACACTGTTAAACAAAACATGTCAAGCCCCACCAAAGCATGTCAGCGCTGTAGTTACATAATGGTAACATGGATGTACCATGACTGAAAGGAGTAAACGGTTCTGAGAAAGAATTAATGAAAGCAGTCATTTAGATTAGGTTAGGATGTTCTTCAAGGAACATTCACCAACTACAACATGGTTATACGGTACCTCTTAAGAAAACGGATGATGCTCTGTCATTAATTCACTCAACAAGTATTTTCAAGGGAACAGAAATGATATGAAACTCTTTATCTTCATAGAAGATGGAAATTAGCAACAACAGAACTAACTTGTATTAGATTAAGACTATTTTAATATTATTTGATAAAACCCAGAAGACACCTATCTCTAGCTGTGATCAGATCAGAGGAGTATCCAGTTGTCTAAACACTCGTAAATTAACATATATTTTCTATTTTATAACATCAATTGCTATTATAAAGTAAAATTATAACGGCTCCTATGGCCAACAATAACATTTATGAAGACTTGAACCTAATGAATTTTCATATCCCTTCTTTTTCTCAATAAATAGAAGTAAGAACAACTGATATCCTTTGTACTATTATTGTAATTCTCAGATCGAAAACTGGGGATTCACATGGTAATTTTATTGTAATGTGAATCAACAGATGTTCCTAAGATATTTATGAACACAATTCATGTTGATCAAGCTCAAATAAATTAGAATATTTTTCACTTAGAAGAACATGTTTTCTTCAAGCTTCTGCCTTCAACCTGGGGCATCTAGTTTCCTGGAAAAGGCAATTTAGTTGTGTGATACAAAAATGGGTTAGAAGGCTATGGATACCCTAAATTCCCTTCAAGCAGCTGGTATACAATATAACAATGGCATTCTGTAGAATCTTTTCTAGACAATCTGTCTTTCCTCTTTGAACAAATGTATTGATTCAAGCACATGACTTTGTCTTGGGTGATGAACAGTCCTGGAAGTCTTCAGACAGGAGGTAACCACCAGGCCTAAATTGGTTACACCTTGTGTGTTAATAATACATGATTGTGGTAAAGTGAGGAAATTTCCAAGTGAAGATATAGATGACATCAAGTCCTGAGCTGTTTTAAAGAAGTTTGCTATTATGCAAAACAGTTAAGAAAACCCATGTGGTCTGCGTACAAAGGGAGGGAAGAGTGGCCCTGGAGAGGCTTGTGGGATCACTGCAATACTCAGTGTTAGGAATTTGCTTAAAGACAAGGGTCTTCAGAGAATCAGGAAGGAAACTAATGATTTGCATATTTTTTGTAGGTTGCAGTTTCATGATTTCCATGGACTTGATTATTTTCTTTAAAAAATGAGGAGGGTGGTTGTGCACACCTGGAATCGTAGCATTCTGGAGGCTGAGGCAGAGGAGTCACTGAGAGTATTAGGCCAGGTTGAACAACATGCTGAGATCAAGGAGAGTCTGGGCTACACAGTGGAACCTTTTCTGAAATAATAAATCAATAAAATTTAAAGGAATTACTTTGAATATAAATGACCCTAGACTTCATGGGTCATCTTAACATAAATTTTGCATTGTTGTTCTTCACATGTATTAAATGTCTGTGTTTTCATCCTTGTTAGGTTATTACCATTGGAAAACATGTTAAAGGCTACCATTATATCATTGCAAATCTGGTAGGTGAATTATCATTATTTTATGACCTGCTAAGTGTTTCTTAAAATATGTTTATTTATATTTTATGTGTATGGGTACTCTGTCTGCATGTATGTCTGTGCACCATCTGCATACATTATCTATATATTCCAGATGAGGGCCTATGCTCCCCTAGAATTGGAGATGCTGATAGTTGGGAACTATCACGTGAGTGCTGAGAACTTAACCCTGGTCCTCTGAAGGATCAACCAGTGGTCTTAACTACAGAGGCACCTCCCCAGACTCCGACCTAATCTTTTTAATTGAAAATATTAATGTGGAATGATCATCATTCATAAGGGATATTTTGAAAATATACTCTGATTTTATTTTATTCATGAGAAGTGAAATGTTTTATTCGGTTTCTTTAGCTTTGCCGCCCAATTCACAACTTTACATTAGTTCCAGTTATCATATGTGATGGAAATATCTTCACAACAATATTTTTGTCAAAAATTATCTTGAAAATTCTATATGAAGGGAAACCTTCCAGAAATGTAAAGTGTAATTGTTTAATAATCCATTTTTATGTGACTGTGATCTATTAACTTACTGCACGCATACTCACGTGAATTTGTAATACATATGTAATATCTGATATTGAGGCACATTTATGAAGAAACTAAATATATAAATATGATAATGTAATGGAAATAAAATTATCAATTACATATCGTTGCACATGTAATAGCAGTGTTTTGAAAATATTTTGTTTCTGATTTTCTACATAGGATAAAATAACACAATGAAATGAAAATTGAGTTCTTATAGGAGTTGATCATGTTCTCATTAGGATCTCATCAATCAGAATATATTGAAAAGGCAGATTGTCTAATTATATTTCTTTGGATTTTTTTCTTTCTTAATTATGGCCAATCAATTTAGATTGCTTATTTTTACTTCCAAAATGGACTTTAAAATAGCAACAAAACAGGTTTTGGCTTTCCTCATGGTCTTTGAGTAGCTATGACCCTGTTTGTTGGAAACTCTCTCCATCTCACCTCATACACAACCTCAGAAAGATATGGTGACAAAAGGAAATGAAGCAGAAATTCAAGTTTATTCTAGATCATGTGATAGGACTCCACAAAAGCTTTGTATTTATGCAAATACAGGCTTCTTTTTTAGGATTTATGGAGTATCAGCTTATCCCTCAGACAACGTTTCTAGTATAATAGAAAGACATAAAAACAGAACAAAAGTTTCAATAAATAGTGTTTTCACTGAAAACACTCAAGTCAGTATCAATGAGTTCATGTGTCTGGAAGAAGTTGGCTGTTCAAGATGAAACTTCTATTTGGTAGCATGATTGACAGGTACTATGAAACCCTCTGGGTTTTCTCTTAGAGTGCACCTGGGAGACTGGAAAGCACTCTGCATAGACACAGAGGTTAAAAGGGATGAAGCTCTGCAAAGAGTCTTTGCTGAGCTGTGTGCCTTGTTTGGAACAGCCTGTGCATTCAGTCTCCTGTGTGAATTGTGCCATTTGATGAACAGCACAGAGCCACAGTGAAAGCTGCAATCTTTAAAAATGTCCAGATGGAGAAGATTATATTGGAACATTGAGAAATAATGACAGAAGGTGTCTCATCAATTTGAGAGTTGATATGCAATGCCATGACAAAGAAAAGAACTCAGTGAGCTCTCATCATGGTTCTCTTTAGACATCTACCTAAATTAATACTGAGGTGAATTTGGGGTTGTTTTCTGTTTTCCTAAGCCCTGATAGCAAACTTCTGGTCATTCACTTTTGTAGAAGTCCTGACTCTGCTGTAATTTCTGAACTTAGACATTTCATAACATTGAAATCTGAAAACTGCCACCTGGTGTTGAAAGCTTTTCATTTTCCAAGTTCTCAATAGAAAAGTTAACACTTTCCTCTGGCTGGTGTCTTTTTTTTTCTGTCATGAAAGGTCATTATGGGTGGCTGAAAAGGTGGTTTTAAAGGGTTCTTTAAAGTCCTCACATATTGATAAATCATTTTAAGAATTGCTAAATAGTGGGTTTGGTTCTTCAGATACAGGCTGTGATTAAATTCTCTTTGTAAAGTTTGGAAGGACAACTAGTCCATAAGAAGGTGAGGGATTGGTCAGAGGGCCCTATGCTCATGTTTCACATATCTGCTATTCTCATGGGTTTAACTTATCAATAATCATTTAGAAAGTGTAGACTCCACAATGCTAGAGGATTCAAAGGTCTGGAATGTAAAAGCTCAGATGTTACATTTGTTAGTGCAGAATGACTTGATTTAAGTCTTGCTAACACATCTCCCTATGTGATGTGATGGCTTTGATTTGGTAAGATGCTACCACCTCAATTGTCCAGCTTGTTCTTTGTGTTCTCATTCTGTATTCCTCTCCCCTTCTTTCTTCTCATTCTCCTCCTTCTTTTCTTCCTTCTCATTCTCTCTTTATCTCTTCCCTCCTCATATTTCTCCTTTTCTTTTTATCAAAGATATTTTTCCAAGAAGAAAGAAAAATTTGGAAAATGCATATCCTTATTTAGGCCAGCATCAAAACTTATCAAAGACTTCAGTTGAAAGTGTTTATTGTATAATCAAAACAAAATGACAACAAATGTTTTAAATTATAAGGAAACACAAGGAAATAGAAAAATGAGACTGAAAATGCCAACAAGTTAGGAAGCCAAAGCCTCAGGGCACTGAATAGATGAGGCATGAGGCAGGGCAAGGAGAAAGGAGAGAAACATAGTATGTAGCCAATTAGGGAGTGCCTCAGAAATGGCAATATTAGACCTTTCTCCAACAAAGATGTGACACAGTGAAAAAAAAAAAAAAAGCAGACAAGTAGCTCCTGTTCATCTTGTACTCTCTTCCTTGGTCCTCAGAAGCAGAGCCTGGTATGGGCTCCATGTACACATTACTGAGAATGTGATGCTAGTAGCATCTTGTGATTGAACAATAGAACCAATAAGGGGAGAAAACAGCAAGAATGTTGTTCAGTTGATATTTGTGTTCAATCTCATTCCCTGGGTCTTTGTGTTACATAAACTAGACTATTTTCTTCCATCATGAGTGAAGGCAGAGGGTGTTTTTTGAACCCAGAAATAGTTTTGTCACTGTCCGTGGATAGAGTGGCTTATATTGTCTCTGAGAAAGTCTGTCAAAACAAAAAAAAAGTTATTGGCATGAGTCATTGTCTAGAACTGGGGAACTCGTACAGATCAAAGCATCAAATGAACCCATCAAATGGGCCCCCAGACACTTAGGTGCATCAATACGAGTATTCAGTGCAATAAATTTGACTCAAAGTCCCTTGAAGTAAATAAGAGGACACTCCAAGTGCTCTCTCCACACACTGTCGTCCCCCCCCAAACAAACAGGTGAACACCAAGCACATACTTTCTCTCTTATTCAGATTGTTTTTCAAAAACAATTGTGCAGATAAAACTGGACAACTATCAGAAAGTGGAAGTCTTCAGTCAGAATTCTGAGTCCCACCTCCAGTTCCCCATTATTCTGTTCCCAGGGCTTACCCACATACATACGTACACATTTGCCTAGAAGACTGGAAGTGTTTGAATGGCATAGAACAAAGAACCAAATCTAACCAAAATGGGCTCGTGACGGCCCCTCCTGTCTATGTGGCTGACAGCTAAGCCTCTGAATGAACTTCACTTACACAGTAGAAATCCAGAGTCCACTTATTACCACTACTGTAGAAACAAAATTGTGGGCTAACAAGAAGCACCCTTTGCTTCTTGAAAAAATTTTTGTTTTAAATATGAACAACAAATAAAAGATCCATGTTTAATTCAGGATATATTTAATCATTATGTATGATAGAATGAATACATTTGAAATGTGAATACATTTATAATTGCCATATTTCCACTTATATTTACATTTATATTTCTATCTGATTTTTTAAAATCAGTTACAATTCATCACAGTGCAATATTTAGATTAATCAAAGTGTAACATAGTATTCTGAATTCACTTCTTTCACTTAAGAGCAACCTATCCTTTAGATAAAAAAACATTAATTGTATGTACATGTGTGTCCTTGTGTGAGTTTGTGCACATGAGTACAATACCTGTATATGTCAGAAGATGGCATCAAACTAGTTACTAGAGGATGTGACCTGCCCAATGTCAATATTAGGAGGGAACTTGGGTCCTCGGCAAGAACAGAAGACATACCCCTAATCACCCAACCATCTCTCCAGAGCCAGAACTGATTGATCAAATTCAGTTATCATATTAAATTTATTTCAAGTTTAATGTGAAATTGCATTTCTGTTAAACAATTAAGAGCAACTGAGTGTTTGTTTTTTCCTTGTCATTCTAAAGATATTTTATCAGATTAGTGAATGATCAGTTTTACTGAGAATAGTTTGATCAATAATCTCCATATGTAATCACATGACTGTGCTCCATGATAAATTCAGTAAAGGAAACACATTCCATACCCAACCTATGGAAGCTGTCTCAGTACAAGAGAAAACTTCTATGTAAATACCCCTGTAAGCTTTCCATGAGATTATCAATCAGTAAATGTATTGATTAAGGAACTTCCATGATGCCTATATGATGAGAGATATGTTGAGAAGCACTGGCTGTTAAATACTTGAAACCTTAATAGGCATTTTATTTATCTCTTCTGTGTGTGTTTAAAATGCTAAGACGCAATGTGTAGAGGGGTACAGGAAAGGTTATGATCCACAAGGATAACACAAATGGTTTTTTTTTTTTATGTCTAGGGATTTACTGATGGAGACCTGCTGAAAATTCAGTTTGGAGGTGCAAATGTCTCTGGATTTCAGATTGTAGACTACGACGATTCCCTGGTATCTAAATTTATCGAAAGGTGGTCAACACTGGAAGAGAAGGAATACCCTGGAGCACACACAGCAACAATTAAGGTTTGCATGAAGGGAGAGGAGGGGCTTAGAAAATACTGGAAGAGGTAATGTGCAGCCTGAAAGATGGCAAGCACACAGACTGATGAACACACTCCACATTTTTCATTTTTGGATAAGAAAAAATGGTGTTTTACTGCAGTGTTCTATGCCTGTGTTTCCACAGTGTCTTCATTCATCTATCTACCCAGTGGAATTTTTATGTTGTGGGGATTATCAACTAGGAACTTCGGTAGCGAATCAAAGTACAGACCACTGCTTGTACTCGCAGTACTGTGAGAACAGGCAGTGAAAAGACGGCAGTGTGAGAAGGGTCCATAAGTCATGAAACAGATGGCGAGCAGGAACATAAATTACATGCCCTGGGAAGCCTTGTCTGAGGATGCTTTTTGTCGTTGTTGTCAAACTTGACACCCAAGGATCAAAGGCTCTGGCTGTCACTTATAATATTTTATCTATAAATAAATTAAAGAACAATAGATGTGAACTTTTTCTCAATCTTCAGTCAACCCACTTGTATACAATTTAACATATGGCCTTAAGCATATGGCCACACATACCTTAAGCATATGGCCACACATGTGGTGTGATTTTGTGGTAGGTATAAAATAAATAATCATGAGTATCCTGGATACCTCAAAAATGTAATAAAGACATGATTACCTTAACAATAGAAAGATCTATATGTTGCTTGCACAATCAAGCAGATTCCTTGGAAGCTGGAGGAAGTGCCTTGCCATAACATTTTCAGGGTTTTTTTTTGTCCTGCATATATTTGGATACTGAGTTCTTCCTGTGTATATTGTGCAGATAAATATGCACATGTTTACTACAAAACTAAAATAAATCCGCTGATGAGATTATCTTTTGTTGCTGATCTTACTGAGAGTAGAATTAAGAATCAACCTCAGTTAAGGTGGCATTGAGAGCTGAGTGGGTTGTATTGAGGATAAATGAATTGGAGTATACATGGTGGACTTTTTTATATAATTGGCAATGTGTTAAAATAAAGGAGAAAAGGTAATATATAGTTTAAATATATAGTGACTTGTGTATTGGGAAATATATATAAAGTTATCTGGGAACTAGTTGGTCACACAAAAAATGGACATGTGACTATATATTTGTATCTGGTTATGAAATTTCCCTAGATATACTATAGACAGTTTGAAGTTCTATATTTGGGGCATTGAAATAGATTCTTTTAATTTTAAGTCAATTTGAGAGAACCGTTTTACAAAATGTTAAAAAGAAAAACCCACCTTGCTTATTATTCTCCAAAAGGTAAGTGATTTTCTGTTTGGTGACCTTGACTTGAGCATTTATGCTATTATGTGACCTTGTGGGACACTGTCATGTAGCACAGCTTCTGAGAATAACAATAGACACTGGGTGTCACAAGGCATGTCGCCATCTGCCTTAATGGAAATTTAACTGCTCATTCAGCCCTTTCTTGGACATCAGGCTTCTGATACTTGATAAATGATTCTGTTTAAGAGTGTGATGGAGTGTACACTCCTCCCACATCCTTATGTGTTCTTCAAAGTCTTCTAGTACTCATTGTGGTGTCCCTGTTCTGCCTCTGTGAGAAACATTTTTTTTTAAAAAGATATTTCTTTCATCTCCTAGAATCCACATCATTATTTGGTTTCATGTATCTTACATAAAGATATATGGGGAGTGAGGAATCTAGAATGTATTCTCTTAAATTTTTGCCAAAACTTAGTCCCAGAATTCAATCTGTTGAGCTCACCCAATGTGCATTGTCTCTGCTCCCTTTCCTTCCATGATGTCTTTCTTTTGGCTGCTTGAGTTAATTTTCAGAGAGTTCACAATGGTACTTCATAGTGGGATACCGCAAGAAAGGAAAGCTTATGAGTGTAAAATAGGTTTGGAACCTGCATTTCACTCAAATCAGTGTTCTCATTCATGCAACAAAAGTATCGCTGTTATTTCCCAGCTCTTGTGAAGACTAAATACCATTCAGTAGAGGTGAGCCCAGTGTGAAAACCATAGATCCTAATAAAGGCCCATTGCTTCTCTTATCCTTTCCCAAAATCTAGAGAATTTCAGCCCATTGTGAAGGTCTCTTCCAAGTTGAACATGTTGTAATTCATCTATTTTACCCCAGAAGCTTCATACAGATCACAGAAAGACTTTGGGGGAAATTCATTTCTGGGCAGGAAAGAATTCATTTTAATGTAGATACATATTCCTAGTCTCGTACTAGACGACTAGGAACTGAATCACACAAAAGAAATGAAAAATGTATGAACTTTCCTTTGAGAATGCACATAAAAAGAAAACACATATATGTTGATGAGCAAATATGATAAAGGAGAATGTGTGCCAAGCGAGTCAGTTCCCTGAAGATGATTAGGACAAAATGTGGGAAGGAGGTTAAGGAACGCTATCGGCACGGGGACACTAGAGTACTCTTTACATGAAGCTAGAACTGAAAGAAATGCATGGAAGGGGACTTGGGAAGAGCATCATATGGAGATTCAACGTCATGCTGGAGCGTGGCAAAGAGAAAACCTTAAATCATATGCTATTGCAAGAAATAAATTGGAAGTTATGAAAAGGGCAGGTTGGACATATAAGTAGTACATCTATAAGTTTAGTTGACGTCGGATGTAAGAGTCTATGATTATAAGAGAGGGCCCCCTGATACTCATTGGAAATGAGCCTGGACTACGTGGATGCATGAAACCACAGACAGTATCAAGATCTACAATAGTGTCTACTGAATTACTGTTCGTTCTACGGTTAGTAATTCTTATCTGTGCAGTTCAAACAAAGCTGTTAATACAGGCTGCTATGGAGATTAAATATTTACAGAATGTTAGCATCATATAAGAAAAATAAAAGAAATAAAGGTTTTTTTTCTTTTCCCAACCCTTTCTTAAAATGGAGGAATTTCAACTTTTTGTTCTTCCTTTCCTCTACCCTGCCCTCTCTCTTCCTCATTCCCTCCATCTTTCCCTCTATCCTACCCTCCACATGCACATATATGCTGATTTTCATATACATATGGAATATATGTATAATGTATAGTGCATATATATACACACACACTATATATTTCAATTTATACATTAGGCACAGTTAGAGATCAACAACAGTTAAAAACAAAACAGAGCTATAGGAATATACTGTAATAAACTTAATGTAAATGTGGTATCATAGTATCTTCTTGTGCCATACTAACATACTAATCCTTTCTTTATGTGTTAATTTGGGATGATGATACAGTGCCTCTGTGACAAAGTGAGGCAAGGTGGATGATTAGGGCATTGTCACTCTCCTTCTTTCCTTATTAACTTGGGAACTTTTACTTTTTACATTGAAAAATTCTTTACAACATCTAGCCAACATATCCAACTTGCATTACTTCTGTACTTTGGTGACACTATTAAGTTAATTGAGGCTTGCTTTTGGAGAATATGAGCAAATTCTCTGTCGTGGACCTGGCATGGATACTATGATTAACGGGAAGGTGACATATGCAAGGCGGATATACTGAACAAAGGGATGGCCTACATGATGTGCATGACAGAGCGGATGGTCATGGGGTTATGTCCTGAGTATCACAATAGCATGCAAGTTAATGATTATGAATTATTTATTTCTAGTATTTAACTGCATAATTTTAAGGGTATAGTTGAACATTGAAAGTTGTAAGCATGAAGATAAAAATATTGATATATGAAAACAAATTCTTTTATAATTTTTTGCCAATTTTATAGTTAGAACTAATAAGGAGCTCTAAATGTATCTAAATAAAGACTGTATGCTCAGTGTGTTCTATGTTTAAATGAAGGGAAGCAAAACTTTCTAATGAGATTATTGTTTAGTGAGGTAATTTTCTTTCATTTTGGTTTCAGGGGGGCTTTGTTAATTGTAGCACGTATACTGTTGATTAAAACCACATTTTAGAATTCCATAATAAAAAATGTTAAAATTGCAGGCAGTAAGAACTATAGGCACAAAAATCTATAAAATTCCAGTTCATAAAATCAAATTCTTTGCATGGCTAGGCTTTAGAAATAATACTAAGTTATGAAAGAAGAAAGAAGAAAGAAGTGTTTCAAAGGATAAATTCCTAAAATTTAATAATGATCCCACAGTTTTTTAATTAATTAAAATATGTTCAATTAATACATGTAAAATGTACTTAATTTAATATCATACACATTTTAATAATGATCAAATAGCAATCTTTAAATTTCTTCCTGCTTACATAATTAAAAATAACTGGAGTCATAGCACTGAGACATTAAATCTGTTTCTCACTAATATTCTAATGATATGCGACAACATTCACACATTCATTCCTCCAGTCAAAACTTATCAACTCTGTAGTTGGCACCTAGCTATATAAGATAAAACATAAAATATAAATGAACTTTTACATCACAAACCAATAATCACTTTGTAGCATTGACAGAAATGGTCTCGTTGACTTCTCAAACTTCACTCTTTAGCTCTCGTGAACTTTTGATTTTTCTCTTGATGCCTATGTCCTCTTCAAACTCTGAAAACTCCTCTTTAAATTGTCTTTCCCATAACATACGATTGCAACTCTCATCTTCATGTGCTGTAGAGACCAAACATTTGAAAATATGCACCTTCCTTGCTCTTGAGGCTCACATCCAACCTGCAGCAAATCACCTAGTTCTGTTTCACTTCTCACTGTGACTTGTCCTGTGCAATCAACTGAAACCCAACCAATGCTCTCTGTGAGCCCTGTTATGAGGTTGTCTTGAGAACTTATTCCCCTGCTTCCTCTTTCTCCCATGCCTTCTATTTTTGTGCTCCCTATAAAATGGAGTTAGAGTGTGTCATGATTCTGCTCTAAAAACTCCAGTATCCTTTTGCACTTGGCATGGACACCAAAGTCATCTTCTTAACATAGAAATTGCTCATGTTTTGCCACTGACATGTGACTTCAACTCTTAGTAATGTCCCTTCAGTAATTTTGCTTCAACCATATTCTTCCCTTTTAGTCCTTAAATAATTTTCCCACTTAGGGCCTCTCCTTTGGCTAGTTCCTCTTCTAGAACGCTCTTCTTATGTCTCTTCACAGGTAAGCCTATTGTGTTTCTTAAGTCTTGATAAGATGGCATATTCTCATTGCAGGTAGAAGTCAGCTCTCCAAACCAGTCTTTACTCCATTCAAAGAAGGTGGCATTATAGTGTCTCTGCTTCAAGTTATTTTTTTCCTTCTGAAATAATTCTTGACATCTACTGGCATGTATCTGCAATTATTTTATTCATGATGTTGTTAGATTTTTCCTGTGTTTGTAAGTAAATGTCATGTTGCTGTTGGCTGATCCATCACAAGCACATAAAATAGAATAAAGACAAACATGGTTTCCAATAAGAGCTTCCTGCATGAATAAGTAGAGGATCGTGCAGGGCTATTCATGGAGAAGACAGGCTTCTTAGAAGAAGCAAGTGTTTGAAACCTGAAAGTGAATAAATCTCAAAGACCAGGAGACTGGAGACTCCAAATAGTGGAAAAAGTATATGCAAAGTTTCCCACTCAAGGAAAATAGACAAATCTCCATCATTCTGAGGACTGAATAGAGTCAGGGAGTGTTGATCTGAGAGGTATGGGGCTCTGAGTTCCATGCCCAGCATGATGAAAGTGTGTAACCTTCAGGAGGTCCTCATCAGTTGAATACAGGAAGCTTACTGGACTCCCTGATGACTTGGAGTTTCAGGGATCTCAGGGAAAGAAGGTGTCACAAAGTTGCCCCATCATCCCAGGATGGGACCTAAGTTGTGCTAAAGATCATTAGAAGAAAATGGATTTATCACATTAGCATTGTTTCTTAATTTGTTTATAAAAGAAATAACTACACACTAACATCACAACCATTCCTATCTAATTTACTGATAAGAGCAGTTGAGAGAAATATTCAGATTAAAAAAAAAAAACAGAAGCAAATGGTTCCTTTGTAGATACTGACTCTAAATCGCATAGTGTTTGCACAGGAGAGACGTATAGGAGATATTTGTAGAAAGAGTAGTAGAAATCTGGAAAAATAAGACGTTTGGAATTATCAGATTATCAAGAAAGAAAATATGGATTATCAGTGATAAAGAATTTCCTTTAAATCTCTGCTACAAGCATTTGCCATGTTCCTTTGAACAAGTGGCAGCAAAAGAGTGGCAAGCTGATTGCCCTGGTGATATATAAAGAAGTTGTTGTGATCTAACCTGACTTTGTATGTGCAAGGGACATGGGAGATAGTTATTCCACCCTCTTAAAGATTTCAAAAGGAGACCGAGTATAAGTAGGCTTGTTAGTATAACAAAAATAATAACTATTTCCATTTTCAGATATATTTTTTAACTCAGTGTTTCCATCTTGCTAGACATGATTATCTATGCTTCCTTTTCAACTGGTGACATTTGTTCCACTCTGTGTCTTTGTCTTGATGGTAGTAAGGAATTCAACTACCATCAGAGACCGATATTTGTGTGGCACTTTAAATAATGACTTTCCCACAAGAATCTCATTTCATTCAGGGATCAACTTAACACAAATTCTCAAACTTTCTTAATTGCTGCCCTAAGGGAATTATTGGGCCTGTCTGAAAATAGTATAATCCTTTTCAGTCTGATAATTAGCATTGTGCATTAAATAGTACCCTAGTGGCCTAATAGAATTAATTCTGCTTTTTGAGTATCTATACTGACCACAGAAACAGCCAAGTTACATCATTTACTAGTGCAAATATTAAAGCAGTTTACTCACCACATCAAAGCTTGGTGCATTTAAGCCTTTGTACTTTGTAGTTTAAAAATCATATATAAGTTAATCTGGTATACTTACAAAACTGATGTTGCTAAAATTATATATCTCGAAGTATTTGGAAATAAACATATATTGTGCCAATTAAATGAATTATTCATATTTATAATTATAATAAAGGATATCTGTGCTCAGCTGCATTTATTTGTTTCATTCTCCAAAGAACACTGGTGGGTCAACAAGATTTCTTTGAAAACTCTGATGCAATAATTATATAAAAGGACAATTGGGGCCTTCAGTAAGAGCTACATTGCTATTTCTAAATTTTGATGACTCTGTTCTCACCCATGGCCTTTCCATCAAGCAAAAGTTCCAGTGATTGGTGGTAGACATCTTTGATCCCCAAGTGTAGAAATTGAAGCCAGATCTATCTCAGAACAGTGGTTCCCAACCTTCTTAATGCTGTGACCCTTTTAATATAATTCCTCATGTTGTTGTGACCCCTAACCATAAAATCATGTTGTTGCTACTTTATAACTGTAATTTTGTTACTGTTATGAATCATAATGTAAATATCTGATATGGAGGATATATGGTATGGAACCCCCAAAGGGGTTACAACCCACAGTTTGGAAACCACTCCCCTAAACAGTACGTTTCTTCATTTCCTCGTCACTATTGACTCTAAGGAACTGTGCTCAGAGGCAGCAGGGGAGTGAGATAATGTGATTGATTCGGCCACGAAATGAAAACTCTGCTTCTGAACTGCCTCACTGTGGCTGAAACAAATGGGAGAGTGTTTTAAACTGAACTTCTTTTTCTATTTTAGTTTACCCATTTATCTTTAGGTGAGGGTTTGAATCTGTAAGTACGTAATTCCAAATGCATGTGAGAGGCTTGCTCCTTAAGATCTTCGTATTGAAATCAACAGACGAACTTGATATTTTAAGCATATACATGTGTGTGAGTGTGTGCACCTTTGAAAATAACAGACTTCCTTTCTTCATAGCCATTGAGATTCTTTTTGTTTTTCATGGAAAAATAAATAAAAGATGCTAATTCTAGTTTCTGTACACGGAGCTCCCGTTTCCCTCTTAGGAGCTGTGACTCGCTGGTGTGATGCCAGAGTGATGGAGTTTCATGAAGGTTTCATGCCTCTCTGCAGTGCAGTTTCAAAGAGCATGTGTTCAAGATGCTTTACAGTAAATTAAAGATGACCTTATCACAGGCAGCTCTTCCAGAGGGTGGACAGTTGGTGAATTTGAAATTAAGATAAGTGAATAATTTTAGGCTCAGAATGCACTTCCCCTGCTGTTCTTTTTATTATATCCGGTAAAGGTTTATGATAATGTAGTTTAACTAAATAACGTGTGCTCTCTTAGAAATGAGATGAGAAGTTTTACCAGGCAGTGAAACCCCCATCCTGAAATATGTCATGAAAAACTTTTTTTTTTTTTTTTTTTACAGAAAGTAGAGTATTGTTAAGCAATGTTTTAAATGTCTGGCAGTGCTGAGCAGCTGGGAATTTTCACTCATACATCTTAGGCTATGCTGTTTACTGTGTGGGTAACCTATTTTCTGCACTGGTTGTATCACAGTATTCTGTTTTTGTAAAACAGATAGTGGTTCTCAAAGCAAGTGAAAATTCCCGTATTTTACAAAAAGATTGATAGTAATCAAAATGGATTTCTGGTCAATAATTTACACTTTCAGCATATTTTACCATTTGCCAAGTCTTTATTTCCTATCCATCCACTTATTTAATACATTTACTAAATAAAGGGGCAAATGTCGTGGTGTGGCTTCTTAGGATTCAAGATTTTCTGTTTTACATAGTGATCTTCTAGGCCAGTGGCTCTCAACCTTCCTAATGCTGTGACCTTTTAATACAGTTTGTCATGTTGTAATAACACTCGACCATAAAACTATTTTTATTTCTACTTCATAACTGTAATTTTGCTATTGTTATGAATCATATTGTAAATATCCGTGTTTTCTGATAGTCTTAGGCAAACCCTGTAAAACATTTGTTAAACCCACAAAGGGGTCACAACACACAGGTTGAGAACAGCTTACCTAGGCAAATCAGAAATTCAAGTCATTATCTTAGAGTGACAGAAAGCTGGCTTCAAATTCCTCTCTTGTAGTAAGCAATATTTTGGAGCTGTGTATAAATTAAAATTTTATGACCAAGAATATTTACCGATAAAATCAGTATAAAACTATGATGGCTTAAGGTTACTTATAACTATGAAGTCACAATAAAACTATTTTTAGCTTGGAGGTTTTTGTTTAGTTTCATAATTATCAGGTCACACACCGTGTAGATAATGAAATGAACATAGACTCTGTTCCTTCACCATGCTGTTCAGTACCTGCACATACAGGACAGACACTGGTTTTGTTTCTCTAAAGAAGCATCACTAGGAGCTCTTTGTTAACCAACCAGGATAACAGAGAAACTAGTGGCAATTTGAAGGCAGACTTGCTTTCTGACATACAATTCTGTGTCCCCTAAACTAACTATACTCAAATGATTTCAAGTTTCATAACAAATTGAAAGTGGGCTAATTTATAGGACATTATAAAGCATTTTTGTAGTGACTAAAGTTTGTTATTTTTGTTTTAAATGTTTTCAAGATGTAGGCAACATGTGAATAGAGAAATAATTAATTAAATTACTTGCAGTATTTGGATTATGGTTAATTGGCTGGTGGTTGTTAAATCCTTAACCTGCCATCATAAAAAAGCACACAGACACCTGACGGATTTTAACAAACTTGGATTGGATTGAGCAATCTTGGTCCATTTAAGCTAGCTCATAACTCTATCCCTGAATAAAGCCCCATATAATATGCATAGGTCCCCTGAGCTGTTATTCCCCATGCTATGCCGATGTTCCAGGCCACATGAAATGACGTTCTTTTCTCTGACCCATGGCGTGTGTCCTCCTTCCTTCTCTTGGCTTTTCTTCTCTCTTCTCCTAGTGGCTTCTTCTACTCAGTCAACTTCTTCTTCTTCTGGAGGATTCTTCTACTGGTGGCTTCTTCTTTTTCCTCCTCTCTGATGGCTTCTCCTATCCATCAACCTCTCCACTTCAGAAGCCCTTGCACCTTAGACTTGCATGCCTCTGTCTTTTCCCAATCTCGGGACTTAGCATTTATTTAACCAATCAGAGATAAGCAAAGTAACAACATTACTTGATGTACAGCAAGAAAGTTTCTGGGAGCAGGTTAATTAACTTTTAGAATGCATAACATTACCCCATCATATAAGAAAACATGACACCATATGATAATCAACAAAAACTTGTATTGTAGTCATGACATTCTCCTTTACATTCTTAGGCACAAGATGAGATAAACACAAACTTCTCTTTGTGTTAACCTCTCTAATGTGAGAAATGGCATCTTCTGGTGTCAGTGATTGCATTATTGTATTATTGAATGATTTGCATGATATTATTGAACACAATAAACTTTCAAAATGCATATTTCATTTTATCTTTGGAAAATAAGTCTCAAAATAAGTCTCTTAAAATGGAATAAAGCATGCATTTGGAAAATGGACCATGAAAAGCATTTCCCAGATTTCTTGTGTTAGTGTGGTGAAGCTGGGCTTGTGGGGAACACTAAAGCAAATGACCCCTCAGTGAAAAATAAATTCAATACTCAGCTGAGAAAACTTAAAGAACATTAACATCAGGACTGAGACCCACCAGTTATTTCCAGAAATAGAAGATAGTTACACTGTCATCATGTTCCCTTCAAACTAATTTATATCTACTTTAGCAAGTGGTGGAATCAAATGGAAATATTTAACTCTCTCATCAAAATTGTGAGCACACTGGTTTAGGGAAATATGAACCACAAATGCAGAACAGAGGCTAAAAGGCATTCTGCATCAAAGACTGCTGGTTGTCTCCTAGCTCAGAATTGTGTGTCTGACTGTGAGTTTTAATTTGAAAAGATAATAAGCTTAGCACATGCTTAGGTTTGAGCATTTGAGAAAGGTTGAGGGGACTTTCCCCCTGTGAGCATGCTCAGCTGCAGTGGGGATGCATTGCATAGATCAGAATGCTTTTAGTTCAGCCTAATGGTATTTCTAATGTAGTTTGCCCTCATTTATAGTCTCCTAAAACAGTTAGTGAGTGGCTTCATGGGTTCCTCCCTATGATGAGAGCAAGCTTAATGAAGATCTTGGCTTTTAGCTCTTATAATTTTCATACAAATTGCAATATTTCCTTAATATCCAACTTATTCAATTTTAGTTCCATTACCTATTTAGAGACCTACGCAGTAATGTCAAGAGTTAAGTTGGCAATGAACTGAATATGATGCAGAAAGAAAATTAATCAATGCTTTTGCCTCTGGGATAATAAAAACAGACACATAGTGAGGCAGACAAAACCTGCTGTGGTCTTTCCTAATGGCTTCAGCAAATAGTCTTTTAAATTAGCATGATTTTTAGTAGGAATATAATACAGATTTTAGAGACATGAATGCTTTTAAACATTGTGAAAGTAATGCAGTCAAGTGTTTTCTATTCTATTGCACTTTCTTCCGCTTTTAAAGGTTATGGACTTGTTGTACTATGTTTTTTGACTAGAATTTAAAAACGAAGCTGTAACACTATCTTTTCACTTTTATTTTCTATCATGAGCATTATTTGTGCATGTTAGTCAGATGTTCTGCTACTGGCCATTGCTCCAGCCCTAACATATTCTCTTTTTGTTGGAAATGTATGCTGCTTCTAATCATTGCATAATATGAACAATACAGCTTCAATTTTATTGTCTATCAAATTTCTCTGTACATCAGAATATTTTCTTAGGATGCATTTCAGAAATTTCACTTTAGATCAAACTATATAATTTGCTTTGGCGGCTCTGTATTTTGCCTAATGTTTTGCATTCACATTTATAGATTAAAGTTACAGGTTTTGCAAAAATTGGATGAGTTTATTTAAATCTTTTGAGTTTGAAGTGCCTTGAATAACCCAAAAGCAGCCATTTGGGAGACACACACACACACACACACACACACACACACACACACACACACACA
>CAJQZJ010034368.1:1914025-1934025 GCA_907164525.1 Lophiomys imhausi
TTCCTTCCTTCCTTCCTTCCTTCCTTCCTTCCTTCCTTCCTTCCTTCTTTGAATCATTCCTCATTTCTTTTGTCTTTTCAATGTGTCAAACCCTATTGTAGTGTATAAGAATTGTATCTAGAATTGTATCATGGTATCTAGAAAACAATCTGAGCCACTGTGGGGGAAGAAGCGTTAAGTTTCTGGAGAAGAGTAAGATTGCTCAGGGATACTGTGTACCATTTTGGACTTAGGTTAGGAATTCAGTGCCACAGTGGCAGTCATGACATTGCATTTTCCCCAGCTGTACTTCACTTGTTGGTTCCTCTAGATGGAACAATTCTCAGTGACACTCATTTCATCTCTATGGTCCAAATGTAGTTAGTCACTAGCCGTAGCAGAGCATCCAACAGATGATGGAGATAAACATGCCCAGTAAAGCCTGCTCAGCCACTGTAAATTTTAGCTAGCATTCTCACAGATTGTTAAAGCATAAAAATAGCTGAGGAGTGATGATGAAGTTTGTTTCTTCTTTATCAGCAGTAGAAACTCTCAGGAGAATGTAAACAAATGGTCTAATACCACTCTAATTTGTATATGTAAATAACGCCAAGTTTGAATTCGAGATTCAGGGTCCAAAAATTCATTTATTTTATGCCTGTTTTAGCCAATGAACTTCTTATTGAACATCAAAGATATGCTTTTTGTTATTTGTTAAAGTTTATATATCATCCCAGCTAGCCATAGTATTGGCTCAATGAGAAACTGATCTCAAAAAAGTAACAAAGTTTCAGTTGAAACAGCTAAGAGACTAAGCTATTAGCACACATTGAATGTCCACAGCGTGTTCCATCGTCCCATTGTCCACATTCTTCTTGGATTCTAATGTGTCTAGAAGGAGGAGCTGTGCTTAACTTTGTGGACCTTTTTGCCTGATATCTGTGTTGCATGACAGGCAAGAACGGTCTTAATGACCTAGGTTGCAAGGGAGGCGAGCCTGTGTACAGCGGAGCTCTGAATTTTCTCCCACCCTTATAAAGTGTCTGATTCCTTTTAGTATACGTCCGCCCTGACTTATGATGCTGTACAAGTGATGACCGAAGCATTCCGCAACCTTCGGAAGCAGAGGATTGAAATCTCCCGCAGAGGAAATGCGGGCGATTGTTTGGCTAACCCAGCTGTGCCTTGGGGACAAGGAGTAGAAATAGAAAGGGCGCTCAAGCAGGTCAGTTTCCCACCAAGAGTGTGATTCTGACTCCACAGAGTCGTGAAGGTGTTTTTGTTTTTCCTACCAAACCAAATAAGTCATCCTGATTTTATTCCTTATATTGAGTACATGGGCCACGGTTTTTGTATTTTTTCCCTCACAACACAAAGGTTAAAGAGAAAACAGAAACCCCATTAGAATAACCTTCTTTATAGGTGAGTGTGAGGAATATTCTGCTTGTACCTTGGATTTAATAAAATTATAACTGTGTCCTATTTCCATTTCATCATTAGGTTCAAGTTGAAGGTCTCTCTGGAAACATAAAGTTTGATCAGAATGGGAAAAGAATAAACTACACGATTAACATTATGGAGCTCAAAACCAATGGGCCCCGGAAGGTAAAGTGTTAAGGCTTTATAGTGGGGTCTCGCTGTGATGAGGCACATTCCAGCATGAGTGTTCACTGCTCGGGTCAGAGAGCAATGTGCATGTAGATGGTGGTGAGACAATCCTAGGCAGAAATTTAATTTTGAGAGTTGCTTTCTGAACCCAATAAATTCATTTTTGGTAAATGACAGTGATATATAATCTTAAAAAAATACCTGTAGGCAGAACTGTTACTTTTTAAAAATTTTTATAGAAAGACTTTAATTATAAGATAGAAAACAATCGCTAAAGATGTAATGAGTTTAGAAGAAATAAATAGCACTGTACAATTGAAAATGTTTCCTTACAATAGTCTGACTAAAATGTCATTGTTTGAGATATATGTACATGTGTATATTATTATTCCACCCCAAAAAAATGATCCAGGAAAGTGAAAAATGAGCCATTTGCAATTGTACATGCCATTAATTTCAGAACTGTAGAAGCTGAGGCAGGAGAATTGTGATTTCAGTGTAAGTAGAGTTCTATACAAACCAATCTAGACTCATAACAAGTTCTTGTCTCGGTTACATAAATATAAATAAATAATAAAAATGAAGAATAAACTGAATTTTAAATTTTATTTTTTACAATTTCAGTTCCAATTAGATTCTGTTTATGAAGGTAGAATTTTTGCTGTTACTTGGAATTCTGGTTAATGTGGGCATTAGTTTGGATACAGACATGGGTTTTCAAAGCATTAACTGTGTTACATGAAGACAGGTCGTGTCTCCATGTTCATCAGCTGTGACCTTTTTTCAGATTGGGTACTGGAGTGAAGTAGATAAAATGGTGGTCACCCTAACCGAACTCCCTTCTGGAAATGACACATCCGGTCTAGAAAATAAAACTGTGGTGGTCACCACAATATTGGTAATTAGCTCTATGTACTTATATTGAACTCTGTTTTTCCTTATTCAAAGCATCCACTTTGGAGAGTTGCTGCTTCCATTTTAGGATCAAAACTACCCCAGGCAGCTTTCATGATGTTCCACTCATTCCGCATTTGTCAGTGTCTCACTAGCTGCATACTTACCTGGATAGGATTAGACATGGGCTAAGGTGAAGCATTTAGAATGTTCTCAGCCTCTAGGAGGCTGAAGTCTAGCTGGACGACAAATTGGTATCCTGCGGCTAACACAGGTGAACAATAGAGCAAGGTCTTGTTTTTCACCCTTCCATTCAAATATCACCCAATTCTGTCTCATCTCCACCATTTGGTACTGTGACCTAACAATGTTGTTCACCCCTCTTTCTTCATAATGAAGATAGATTCCTTTAAGGCAAGGAGTCTTTATGCCCCTCCATTTGAACACAGAGGTGGCCATGTGCCCAGTTCCAAACACATGAGTAGTGAAAGATGGAGTCAAAGCTTACCTCAGTATAGACGATCTAGGATTTTTATTGAAGAAGGGAAATGTAGATCATGAGGACTCAATGCTGAGCACGAGAGGAAGAAAAGATGGAGTTCATTCAGAGAGATAGTTTTGAGATAAAATGATTGTACACTGCTTTAAATAGTAGTGAGGTTATAAGTCTGTGGATTCATTATCCAACATGAAGACTAAAATATAGATACACCTGTATGGTATTTAGAAAAAAACACTAGTTCCACCTGGAATCTCTTGAGTGTGAGTTAGACTCACATCATGGTATTGAGAGAATCACTATCTCATTTAAATATGCATTTCATGACACTCCAAAGTGGATAATATTAGATTTGCTGAACTGTTTCATCATGCTTGCTCTTTTATGGCTATACTTGTAGCATCATTCTAGGATATCATATTTCATAGATGAAGTGAGACATGAAGATTTCAGGAATAAAATCAATATGTTTCCATGACAATGATCACTGATCATTTCAGTTTTGAATCATTCTGCATGCAACTTTTTCCTACTTCAAGTTTGTACATGTGGCACCAGTAAAACACACCTTACCTGAACTCTGATTCTTGGGGTTGGTGTTGAGTTATCCTTGAAGCTGATTCTTGGAGTTGGTATTCAGCTAACTTTAAAGACGTGTGAAGTAGATCCAAAGTTAAATATAGTAGCTGTTGAGCAAAAAATTCTCTCTCTGATGCTTAAGGATTACAAATAAGATGCGGAAGCCATGCTGGCACCTTTTTTGGTATCTTATTATAATATGATTAGATATAAGCCAACTTAATGACCAATAATGTACAGATTTAAGAAGCATTGTTGTAGAGGCACTATGCCTATATACTATTCTTTCAGTATCTACCATATTATCATTATGTCTAAAATATGACTACGTGTGACATGTAATTATTAAGCTAGAAGTTTTGACATAGGAACAGTGTGCAAATAATTCAGAATGAAAGTCATCAAACATATTGTCTTTCCTTGTAGGAATCTCCATATGTTATGATGAAGAAAAATCATGAAATGCTTGAAGGGAATGAGCGTTATGAGGGATACTGTGTTGACTTAGCTGCAGAAATTGCCAAACATTGTGGGTTCAAGTACAAGCTGACTATTGTTGGGGATGGCAAGTATGGGGCCAGGGATGCAGACACCAAAATTTGGAATGGTATGGTTGGAGAACTTGTATATGGGGTAAGTACATATCTCTTTAAAGGTAAAATAATTCAGTTTGAACCATTGTTGGCAGAATGGCCACTCTTCTGTTTTAAAATACCCATATCTGAGGTCATTGGAATTTCATGATACTATAGAAAAAATTATTTTATTTCTCTGATGAAATTTGAAAGGTTGAGGCAGAAGCAAGAAGTAAGCTTGAAGATTAACTGAAACATGCATTTCACCTGTGTTCAAGCACACCCATTATCCCAAAACTTCAAGGGTGTAGCACATGAAATGTGGAATGACCTTAGCCTAGCCATATAGGTCAACTATCTGCTTATAATACAAGGGGTTAAATACATTGCCTTCTTACATATTCTTTAGCATAAGAGCCATAACTATTGCCACTGTCTAATTCATACCACTTTCCATTCCAAGTTTTAGCCATGTGTTCTTTCTAACCATAATTCTGGGTCCTGTTATTTTCCTTTCTTTTCTTTACAGAAAGCTGACATTGCAATTGCTCCATTAACTATCACCCTTGTGAGAGAAGAGGTGATTGACTTCTCCAAGCCCTTCATGAGCCTTGGAATCTCTATCATGATCAAGAAGCCTCAGAAGTCCAAACCGGGAGTCTTTTCCTTTCTTGATCCTTTAGCCTATGAGATCTGGATGTGCATTGTGTTTGCCTACATTGGGGTCAGTGTAGTTTTATTCCTGGTCAGCAGATTTAGCCCCTACGAGTGGCACACTGAGGAATTTGAAGATGGAAGAGAAACACAAAGTAGTGAATCAACTAATGAATTTGGGATTTTTAATAGTCTCTGGTTTTCCTTGGGTGCCTTTATGCAGCAAGGATGCGATATTTCGCCAAGGTTGGTCATTCACCTGCTTCAACTTTGTGCATTTTAGGTCTCAAGTAGATGTTCACGGTGTTTATGAATTCACCATAAAGATCTTAACAGCTGCCAACCACTTGTCCAAGCAATTTAAGATGCTTAGAGGGCAAATTTTTACCATTGGCATAAGGCTGTGAAATACTTGAACAATATTACTTGAATGTTGATCACGTGTTTCTCTGGTGAAATTATATACACCATGGAGAGGCTATAAAATGCATAAGGTTCCTATCATTCCATGCCTGCTTGGAGGGGTACCGTGTTTTTGCTGCATATTCTCATTTTACAGTCATCTGTGTGCTGATACACAGACCTGTATATGGGAAAATGGGCGATGTTAGCGTTTTCCTACAGAGTCAATGACTTGTTAGACAACACCTCATTTGCACATACCTCATTTCTTTATTTCCTTAACATCAATTCATGGAAATGGTGTGAGAGATATTATTAAACATTTTAAACACTAGGATTCTGGATTAAAGATTGATTGCACATTTTCAAGTATCTAGAAATGCAGACAGAAAAGCAACAACTTGCTTAAAATGTCTGTGCCATGTTGATGGTACATATTCACACACCTCTATTCAAATCAGAATATTCTTATCTTTGGCCTACAGTACCTAATTATCATATATCTGTCAAAAATTACCAATTGCTTTTATTTAGGCTATACCATTATGATAGCTACCTCTATCTTTTCAGACAAACAAATCCTACTTTTTCTAGTGTTTTATCATTAACATTTAAATCCAAGATGTTATTTGTCTTTTGGGGAAATTCAATTTGAGCTGAAATAGCCTCCTTTGAGTCCAATAATTATCTTTACTACTGAAGAGAATGACATTAAAACACTAGTTTTTTGAGTACTTTGAGTATTACAAGTAATTAATTCGAAAATGAATATAAGTGTCTCCAAAATGCATAGCTTTTTAAGAGTTTTAGTATATTTCTTTGGTTGAAAACAGGGAAACACGCCTACTAGGTAGATAATATTAAATACATATTCTTTGATACTCAGTAGCTATCATGGTTGTACATTGTAAAAATAACATTAAAGAAAATGAACTATATAAATATTTTAAAAAGAAAACTCTTAGCTCCATATTCACAGTGGAGCTGCCCTGAATTAGAGATATTCTAGATATCTATGCCTAGATAGACAGTTAACCTCAGACAACATGTAGAAGGTTCAGACTCTTTTCTCTATATTTAGTTGTCTGATTTAGGTTAAAGATATTAAATTCAGTTTCTAACAACTAGGAAGAAAAAAATAATAAAACTGAGGGTCAGAGAACATTCTGGTCTATAAAACACCAGATTAATTACTTAGCTTTGGAAAGACCACTGAGCTGTGCTACTCAAGTTCTAAGTAAAAGCCAGCTGTACTTGAGTGGCTGCCTTTTTTGGATAAGCAAATGTGTGTTGAGGGAGTGGTTGTAATGAAGTAGATATTGTCCTGTGTTCCTATAAATGGACCAGGTCTGGGAGCCTTCCCACTCCAACTCACTACATGACACTGAAGTTGCTTTGTTGTCTAGTGTTTGCTAAGTATTAGAAAATCTTTTGCTTTTGTGGCTGTAGTGCAAGACATGCTTATTTTACAACATCCTAGGGTCCTCTGTGGCATTCAGACAATATCTATTTTTTTAAATCGAGCTTGTTTCTAAATAGGATGTTTTGTTCTGTGTTTTCATTCTTGAGTCAAGACTCGCTACAGTTCAGACACAATAACATTTATTCCTTAGTAAGAAACACAGGTTTTTAGTTCTGTTATTATTGATTTTTATGAATATGTAAATATAACACACAACATTAAAAATTAAAATCTGTGCTGCTTATGTTCCCTGTGCACTTAAAAACTGTACCTAAAACATCATTGCCAATTTAGTGACTGTTAAGGAAAGAATGAACCATACCATCTTGCTTTAGAAAGCAGTGACTACCACTGCAGATCAGAGAAGTAGAGTGGGTGACTTACAAAAGAGAGACAAATTAACAGACCACTTAGAAACTCCTTTTAAATATTTCTGAAAATGCATCCATCATTCCTTTCAAGTAAAATCTATTATGGAACTCCATTAAGAATGTTGAAAGGACACATTTGAATTGCTGTCTAGGATAATTTATTGACTTCAATGATTGTAACTTGCCAGAAATTACAAAAAAAAGAAAAAAGAAAACTTTGAGGTCTCTTTATTATAAGATATGCTTTAAAATACAGAAATTAGAAAAGCAATATGCCACAATGATTATTTTTATTCTTCAGCTTAAATTTTTAATATCCACAATACCTCTAGGTATAAATCCTATGTCATTTAAACATCATTATTCGATGCATATTAAGAAGATATGACAGCTCTTCTGTATTCATATTCTTCAGCACATGTGATCTAAAGTAAAGATTTGTTTTTGGTTATGGCAATTTTCATCACACATCAAAATCAAGTTTCCTTCTCAATAAAACTCCTGTAGAAAAATTATTTGTTGCCTTTAAGACAGTTAAACATAAATGATTAAAATCTAAAACTATCTTCTATGTTTTACAATTAATGTAATTAAATAATATTGAAATATTTAATTTCAATAATATTGATAAGCACTGGAATAAAAGAAAATGGATATTAACTAGTGTTTACTTTCTGACTAGAATAGAATAACGTATAAGCATGATTCTTAATCAGATAAGAAATTGGTGCAGTGTCAGATGCACTTAACAAAAATCAACCTTAGCATTGAGCGATCCGAAATGCCTGGCTCCGAGACTACCCTTTTAGTACAGGATCTGTGTCCACCAATTATCCTGTTGCATGAGTAGATAGCATACATTTTGAGGGTGGCTGTGTCCATATCAGGGTTTTCCAGAAGTAATGTTTATAAAATACTTGATTCTGATTACATGTGAGAAATATTTAAACTGTCCCTTCCTACCATGTTTATTCAAGTACTTATATTTTATAGTGACTTTGTTATGGAGGCTCAATTACATTCCTTCAGTTTTTCATTTTAAGCAGCAGATGTTCTAAATCTTAAAGTTTTAGGAATTGGGTTTTCCTTTTGTATTGAGTGAGTGGTTTATTCTACCAAAATAATCCACAACTTTATCTTATATTTATTGTATCAAAGCCTGCATTGCTTAATGCTAATTGCCAATAAATTTCACTATGCCCATAAATTGCCCAATTTCCATGTTTTAGCAGTTTAGAAATGCTACCTCAAACTTCGCAACTGTACACAGAATCCTATAAAATCTTTTAAAATAATACAGTAAATACCTATTGGCATCTATTAACCATATTAATCTTAAATATTTAAAGTAAAATATTGGAAATATATTAAGCTTTTTAAAACATCTTAAGTATTTATAGTCATATAGATGCTGTTTTCTTACTATACTTCACACTAGGAATTTATATCTTTTAAACTTTTAGACTTATAATTTGTTTTGTTTCAGTTTTCTTTTTCCCTTAAGCAGGAAACACAAAGGAACAGGGTCAGAAGCAATCCACACCATGAAGGCATCTGATTTATATTCATTCAGAATTATGTTTTATTTTTAGTGTCATTTCATTTTCCAATTCTCTCCTGTACTGTATAATACCTATGTGTTTGTACACCCAAAACCCTTATGGAACTGGGCCTATTTGTTGGGTGGATATGGGCTGTATTAAAGGGAGGGTTTCTTCCATGTTTAAAGCTATATTAATGGTATAAACTGTTTCTTAATATTTGTTTTGTTATGAACTTCCCTGCTGTTCTTAGGTTCTCTTATATGTGCTTATTTATATCATAAGTAGACAAAGTATTATGCATATCAGATTAATTACTTTTACAATTCTTGAAGTTGCTTTCTTGTGTAATTTTACATCATCAACTATATGGGTCTGTAATTATGGGAGAATCCCAAGAATGAAGTTTAGGTTTTTGAGTACATCCTGAGATCTCAACCACATTACTCTGTATTCCTTGCCCAAAATAATTAGTAATTTCTAGTTTCACTAATGAAAAGATATATTGCAAGGTATAGGTGATCTCTTCTGTAAGTGACTATTTGCATATGAATGCTAACTTGTTTTATATTAGATCATTCATTTCACTTTATGAATCCATTTCATACTTGTTATCAGATCCCTCTCTGGGCGCATTGTTGGAGGTGTGTGGTGGTTCTTTACCCTGATCATAATCTCCTCCTACACGGCTAACTTAGCTGCCTTCCTGACTGTAGAGAGGATGGTGTCTCCGATCGAAAGTGCTGAGGATCTGTCTAAGCAAACAGAAATTGCTTATGGAACATTAGACTCTGGCTCCACTAAAGAGTTTTTCAGGGTAAGTGATTCTGATATTTAGTGTCTGTGGAACTTTTCCTAAATTTAACCCCTACAAATTATCCCCCAGCTTCTTCCCATGCTCTGTGAAATGCTGCTGGGTGAAAGGAACCAGCGGTCTGTAACTGTCACTGTTTCTGCTCGTGGTCTGTCTCTATCGCAGACATTCCTGATCTCCAACTCTAACTGTGCTTCCATATTTTTTTTTTATTCTTAATTTCTCAGAAGAAACAATAATGTTGCTATAAAATCTGAACTTTATCAAAATTGATAAACATTGTGTGGGAACAAAATTGAAACCCAATACAGCTTAGGTTGTTACTGTTTCCTAAGGAAAGGGTACTGAAGCTTTCTTTCATGTTATGTAAGCACGGTTACATCTATCATGTATAATTTGTCATGAAGAGAATCATGCTCTCATCCAGCATGTTGTTTCAAAATTAAGAAGCAGGTTAGGTTTTCAGCTGTAAATGCTGAATTTTCTGTGAAAATCTTCCAAAGTATTCAACTGTGTAACATTTAAAATAGGTAACACACTACAATGTGTCTATCACACACAGGTTAACTTTTTCTATTAACCCATTATAAAGCAGTGCTTTGTGCTCCAATAACTTTCTTTCATGTTTTCATTTTATTTGCAAAAGAACTCATTCACTTAATACATTTTCACTTAGCTGACGTATTTAAACAAGCCAACAAATACGACAAAAGATGATACGATAATTAACAAGTATCTTTGAACATATCTCAGTGTGTGAGTGAGATGATGGCCAATTTGCTTCAAGATTATGGCAAGGACCTTCAACATTGTAAATGTCAAAAGAGTAGATCATGACTTCAATGCCCTCATCATGAATTCCCTGTGTTTTCTGTTCCTAATATCTTCAACTAGACCAAAATTATGATAAGAAGAAATGTGATTGGGAGCAGAACCATAGTTACACCATACAGTAAGCTGAATGTGTGGAAAAGGAAGGGCCATGTTTTATTAGCATCTCAGTGAGAGTGCAAAATAAGTTCTAGCAGAAACTTCTGCTATATTACAGATCTGAATATGAAATATGTGACACAGATTGCTATTAACTATAATTCAGTATCATTTCTGAATATATATATGAGCATGGATCCTTTTCATATAACAGTTCTCTGGCTTGACTATAACGGCCTTTTTAATAGAATAAATAAGAAGACTGAACACTTATCAGTTAAAAATATAATTATAAAAGCTGTATTTATTCTTCCTTGGTATGGTTTGTTTTACTTATTGAGAAAACTCAGTCATGTTTTCCTATAAATAAGCTATCTGAGTGACTCAGAGATTTATTACACTGTGCTGTACTGGTGCTATAAGTGTAGATATACAGCACATAGCTGCTTCTAGATATTCTTCCAATTGAGTATGCGTCTGCTGAGAGCCACAGTTGTCTCTTTTCAGGTTGCCAACCCTTTCTATTTCAGCATGTCTTCCCTCAGTAAATCAGAAATGCAGGCTTTTAGCACCAAGAAGCTGACCGTGATGGCCAGTTGGCTTGAACTGCCCAGTAGACACAAGAGAAAGTAAGGTTGCCCAGGCAGAGAGGTATTGCTGCTCTTATGCTTCAGGACAGCCATGCCTTGCAGAGCCCAACCATATCACAACTGTGTATTTTGAACAATATTTGAGATCCTATTTTCATGATTCCTACGGTAATGGAGAAACAATCAGACACATTTAGGCAAACAGCTTTGTTCTACTGATGATATTTCGCAAAGAAATTTTTTTTGATGTATTGTCTTTTTCAGCCTCATAGCATTGCTGTCTGAGAATTCAGAACTATATTCAGGAAATGGCTTGAAGTGTCCCTCAAAGATTCATATGCTAGAAGCTTGGTTCCCAGCATGAGGATGGTGAAGGGTGTGGGACTTCTTAGAGATGCAGCCTAGTAGAAGGTCACTGTCTCACTGTTGAATTGCTTTGGGAAAGGATTAAGAATGTTCTTATGGTGTTACAGGGTTCTGGTTAGTTCTTCTCATTGTAGAGTGATATAAAATGAGGCCACCTGAGCACTTGGTTTCTTCTGCTTGTGTCCATATCTGGTCTTTTTTTTACCACCATGTTGAGATACAGCTAAGGATGCCGCCACTATCGACAGGCCAGATGATGAGGCCCATTCTTGGACTTCTAGCCTCCAAAATTCTAACCAAATAAGCCTTTAAAGATAAAATTTCTTTTCCAATATGTTTTGCTACAGTAACATATATCTGATGAATGCATGTGGACAATGGTTATTGTTTATTTCTATTATTAAATCTCTGATCAGATAATTTGGGATGCTTGACGTATCCTGAGAGTTACAAAGGGTTCTTTATTGTTTTGCCTTGTACAAGCAAGCCTTTGACTTTGTTTCCTAGTGTCTATGCTCTCTTGTTGATCACATACATGTTGATTATACGAAGTCACAGCATCAGTTGTGGTTGAGATGTGAGTTGGTCCCCACAGTGTCTCCTCCTGAAGCTCTGGAAGGATCTTGAGACACCCTTGGCTGGACTGCAGTGCAAACAGCATTGCAGTCACCTTGTGGTAGCTGGAGAAAGAAACTGTGTGGTTGAATGTACTTACAGGGCTACTTATTTTGTTCCTGTCCATAAATGGAAGTTAAGATAAAAGCATAGATAACCAAAATAGAAATGCACTAATGTTTTCATTGAAATACATGACATGTTTGTGATTTGAAATTTGTTGTTCTCTAAGGATCATCTCTGAGCTAGATTAGATCAGGGGCCTGGTAGTCTATGAGTAGTTGTTGATACAGTTGTCACTTCTATTTATATTTGATAATGGGTCGTACGATGCAGTTCTAGAAACAATTTCCTTCTGTGTGTAACCCTATGGTTTTTTTTTTTCAGAATACTATAACTTTTCAGCTTGGACCATGGTATCTCATTCCTTCTCACATTCTTCAGTGTGAGGAAATTTGGTCATGGATGCCCCTTAAGCAAAGAACTCCAATCCACTGAGTGTTGTGTAAAATAGATTGAACAAGGCACAGTTAATTTAGACATTTTAAAGACAAAAATATTCATTCTGCCAGCATTTTCCCCATGAATCATCAGACTGTTAGCTGAGTGTAGTTGAAGTTTTGCACTTCTAGAAAAGAAAGAGTTTGCAAAGGAAATGTTTGCTTCTCTTCCTGAGATTAATATTCACCACACATGTTGGGTCTATGGTCTTCTTCAACTGTCCTTTAGATATAGGGACTTTGAGTTTTCATGTGAGGTACATTCAGAACAGGCTGAAAACTAACCAAATTGATTGCCATGGTGGCCAGCCAACCAGGAAAAGGGAATAGTGGTAGTGGGCTGTTCTCTGACCCTCGGTTTTATTTATTACCTGACCAAAGACCCAGTGAAGATCTAATTACCTATACGTTTTCTAATATGATATAATTTCATGGTGTTGCTAGCTTTTCCTTTTTTTGTTCTTTGAATCTTGCAATTTTATTAATTCTACTAGAGCATCCATGAGTAACCAAGACAATTGTCTGTTTTAATGATAGCAAGCTTTGAATTTGGATTTGGGGAAAAGACTTTGAGAAGTGAGAACACTATCAAAATTTTAAATAATAGCTAAAGAAATGAATAAAACTTAAGAACATTTAAAGATTAATACTCATTTATAAACGGAAATTTTGATCTCTTACAAATGCATGTAATTTTAATTACAAGTTTTATAACTGTTAATGTAAGAATAACTTATATTGAATTTCCAGTTTATAATGATTGTTTTTGTACTATGGTGATTTAGATGTTTCAATAGAAGCCTAGAGTATTTTCAGAGTTTAGGTAAACAATTTAATATTAATTAGGTTATGATAACATTACTTTATTGAAGTTGGTGAATCCATAGTAGACTTAGAAGTGTGACTTAAGCTCTAGATTTTCTAATTTATACTCTATAATTTTCTCAATGTTAATCAGTAAATTAACATTAATATTTAGTTTGTGTTACAAGAAAGGAAAACTAGAGTTCAATCTTGTAAAAATTGAGAGGTTTGGGGCTAGAAGTGGCTCCTGTGTGTCGAGCAGCTTTCTCTCTATGGACCCCAGCATGCTGTTGTGACCTGCTATGTAGTTTCTAATCATACCTAATTAGAGTGTCATTGTAGCATAACTATAATTAGGATGGAATTAGGATTTCAAATATAAACTACTATATTTGGAATTTCAATTTTGATAATTTCCCCTCATTAAAATAGGGCAGATCTTAGTTCTATAATTTTGTCTAGAAAATGATGGTTTTACAGAGCCTATGTTCGTTATGTTTGCACAGCAAGTCCGAATCTAGAGCAGGCAATGGCTTTCCCTGTGAGGCAGCCACAGGTCTATGATGTGAACGGATGTTCACAAATGACGATAACTGACTTTCATAAGGGGTGTGAGAGTTTCTTCCTGCATGCCCCAAGTCGTTCTCACTGCATCAGTCCATTTGTTCAAATTGTCACCCCTGAGAGGACAAGGCACACACTGTTCACTCTCTGATCAAATGGTATGTTTTAGTGCTGCTGCTACTAGAAAGAAATAAAAGCCAAGCCATTGTCAAAGTAAGGATTCCCCATCTCTTATGTAACATGTATAATTATTTTCATTTGCAAACAGCAGAATCACTCTGATCTTAACACATTAAACTACAATATTGTTACTCAACATCATAGACATTTTCAGTTTAGAAGCAGGTATGATAGACACATACGATGTAATTCTTCCTCATTAGAATGGAAGGATTAGTTTACATTTTTCCTGTGTGTGTGTGTGTGTGTGTGTGTGTGTGTGCATGTGTGTGTGTTTTTCTGTGTCTCAGTCTATGTGTCTGTGCCTATGAGTGCATGTATTTCACAATTCAATAATCATGGTCACCGGAGAGTAAAATAACTGAGATTATCCTTAAGGCCAAATATTTTGTCACTGTGTTTATGATATTAAAGACACTTGTTTATATTTACATAAAATTATTTTCTGAGGTTGGGAAGTTCAAGGCTTTAGTGTCATCTATTTGGGAAAGGGAACAAGAAGGATCACAAGTTGAGGTCTACCTGGGCTATGAATGGTTTCAAAACCAGCCCAGGAAATTTAGGCAGAGCTAGTTTGAAATAGAAGTGTGCAATAGGGGTTACCCCCTAGGGGTGTAACTCTGAAGCAGAACCAAAGCTCTTATCTAGCACATGCAAGTTCCTGGTTTCCATCCCTGATCCCCAACAAAAATATGCGAACACGATCACAAATAAAGTGTTCTAGTCATTACAGACTTACTTAAAAACTAGTAAGTGCTATCTCAGTAATGCCACAATTTTTATATTTGCTGCTTGCATGGACCAAAGATACAGCATATGTTCTCATGACATACAGAACAGGTAAATCTCTAGTTTGTAAACCCTCCATTTTTGGTATTATTTTCAATACCGTTAGTTATTTTTGTACTAGAGTTACCAAGATCACCAGTGTGTATGCAGAGAGAAATATATATGTGTAGATTTTGGGAAATCAGCTTTCAAATGTCTTTGAAATTGAGTGTAGTCATATATGTTTCTATATATGTAGGATGCTATTCATACAAGAAGAAAATATTCATAATCCTTCATACATGTTCAAATATGTAAATAGTCTCTATAATTGTAGGCATTATAAATGCTGAATGTGAACAGATAGCAAGTAGCACAGTGCACATGGTAAAGATATTCATGCGTAGTAAGTCATATTTATTACAGATTCCTCCTCCTTCATGTTATATGGATTGATTACAGCAGGATAATCTACTCAGCTGCCAGTTCCTGCATGCCTGCACCTTCTCTAGATGACCCAGAACAATGTGAAGTCATTTCCTCCTGGTTGGCAGCCTTCCTTTCTCTGACATTTCAATTTTCTCACCATTCTACAGAACATCTGAGGAAGCATTTTATTCATCTGAAGGCTTTAAGGACATAGTCAGCCTGGGACATGACTGCTCTGTTGCCTCTGTTCAGTTCGATATGGAAAGAACAGTGCAGGAAAGGTCAAAATTTTAGGAGGCTTTGACATTGGTTTCTTTAAGTGTAATTTTCCTGCTTAGGGACCATGCAACTCATGCAGTGGAAATTCTTCAAATTCCCTAGAAGAGAACACTAAAAACACAGGACAGGAGGCTATCCTGAGTCATGTGAGTTCAGTGGTCCCACTGCTGAGAAGGGGCTATATTTTATTACTGAATTATTATTACTGAGAAAATTATTAGCTTTTCCGAAGATAAATGGGTTATTTTTGTCCCACAGCTATTTTCAATAAATGCCATGCATGGCCTCTGACTGTCCAGCTGGGTCATTTAGAAACTACCTCCTGCCACACTGGCTGAGTGTTCTGTAATCAGATGGCAGGAAGCTTATGCTTACAGATCATACACAAGAAGCATTGAGTTTCACAGCAGCAAACGTTAAGGACAATCTCACAGAAAAATTTACAAGGCTGAAGTAATTTGAAAGTAGTCTTTGAAATGCTTAAAAAGCTTGTGTTTCAGACGGAAGAAAAATATCACAAAACAATGTACAAGTACCTTATATGGTTTGAGGTTCGATGCATTTTATTACCTTGTTTAAGTAAAAGAATCACTTTTGTCTATTTCTACTAGTTTTTTTTTTTTTTTTTCCACACAAGTTGCCATGATGACAATCATGTCTGAGGGCTCTGGGCAGAGGGAAAATAGATTCAGGCCATCATTTCACTTATAACAATAAATTTAAAAATTAAATAGAAACACTGTTGGTAAAATGTAGAAACTTTTCAATTATAATTTTAGTATTTGAAGGAAGAGATGACACTGAAAGAATTTACCATCAAATTTCTGCATAGCTTTGCTCTGAATTTTACGAGGCATTCACCCAAAGTATATCATCTTATAAAAATGGCTGCTCATTTTCATAGAGTACTACAGACTTTGAAAATAAATGAAGACTGATGAATCAAGCAATGCCATAAAATGAAATTAAAATAAAATTATATACAGTAACAATATTTAAACTTATCAAAAGGAAACACATTGATCATGAAAGGAATTTTCCTATATTTTAATGTGACTGGCATAATATGTATATATATATATATATTTAAAATATGAAATTATCATTTCTTAACAATTATGCTGTGAAATCATTACCTATATAATTTTAATCCAAATGAATTTTGGTTTTCTGAAACAGTTACTGTCCTTCTCAGTACACCTACTGCTTTTGGGGTCAGTCCCTCCAAATAAAAGATTCACCACATTTATCTTCAAATACTTTTCCTTACTAGAAATTCATTCTTGATGAGACAATAGAAAGAAAATGGAATTTAGCTAAATAATTTTGGTTGAAGATGATGCTTAAGGATAAAGCACCCTTGGTTGTTTTATCAGGAAGACTTAAATCGGTGTCTTTTAAATTTTATCCCAAAATACAGATATACTTTCCAAGTGAGGGTGGTAGAGAGATGAGAGTAAGGGAGAAAAAGCTGGAGTCTCAGTTAGTAGTCAATTTATTTCTGCTTGCTTTCTTAATTCACAAGTATTTGTCTCTTTACATTTTCTTGTATGCGAAATGTCTTTATGCATTTCCTGAAAGAACTATTGAGATGATTCAGTTGGGAAACTACCTGCAAAACAAGCATAAGGACCTGGATTCTGATCTCTAGCACCCACATAAAAAGCTAAGAAAGGTGGAGGGTGTTGGGAGAACTAGTCAGAAGGGCTCAGGAAACTTGTTGACCAGCTACTCTTGAGGACTCTGTGAGCTCCAGGTTCAGTGAGAAGCCCCGTCTCAAAAAGTTCGTTAGAGGGCACTGTGATGGAGATGTAACGTGAAATAATAAATAAACATTAAAAAAAAAGTTCGGTAGAGAGTGATAAAGGAACATACCCAAGATTAGTCTCCAACCTCCACATGTGCAGTATGCCCGTGTACTACAGCGCACCCAGGCAGATGCACAGACACTCTCAACAGATTGGATCTTGTTCATATTATTTTCTAAAATCACAACTTCTTTAGAGTTTTCTCTGACTTGGAAGCCCTAGATTATTGAATCAGTACACTTCAGAGTATGAGAGAGACAAGTCGAGATATTTGCTAAATGAACATGACTATGAAATTACATATTGTATATATACATACATTTTATATATATATATATATATATATAAAACAAAATACAAAAGAGGTCATGGATTTGTAGTAGATTAGGGATCACACACAATAGGGATTGGAGAAAGAAAAGGGAATGTGAAATGATGCAATTGTATTGTAATCTCAAAAAAATTATAAATAAAAAGAAAATGTTAGAAAAACAAAGCAAAAAGGGCTCATTTAACCTAAGACAGCTTGCTTGTAGGTCTAGATGAAGAATTATCAGAGGCACAGACTTCCCTAGTGACTGCAAATACACAAACAATCTTATGACTAGATGTGATGAGAACACCAAATAAGTTGCTCAGCTGAGACACTGTGTCAAATATAAATACATACATATGTACATACGTACATACATACATACGTACATACGTACGTACGTACATAGGTACATACATACGTACGTACATACATACGTACATGCGTACATACGTACATACATACGTACGTACATACATACATACATACATTATATATAGGCATTTTAATGAATTTAAACTTTGGAAATAATATTTTCAAATTTTTGGAAAAACTCTTCAATCTAGTAGGAAATAGGGAAGTTTTATGAATTAAATAAAAATTCTTATCACTAACATTTGAGCTTTCACAAAGGCAATTCACTATTATAAAATATTTTATTTAATCCTTTAATGCACCTCGGATATTTTTTCCATTTTGGAATAATTGAAAAATTCAATGGATATATCGTTAAAATATTTGTGTAATTTTATTTTGAACCCTTTTAATCAGCTTACAATTTGTTGCAAATGTTTAAACATCACATTTTTGTGAGAACTCACGTTAGAAAATGTTAGAGTTGACAGAGACCATCAATCTAACTAAAATCAGATACAGTGAAATATGTCAAGAGAAGCTAATAAAAAACATGAAGAAGAAATGATAAATAAGTCATCCAGTTTCCAACAACAGGCAAAGATTGGTTTTCCTTACTAAGCCCCCAACTATTCCATGAATGTACATCTTTAAAAGGAACCTACTCTTTACAAGATGCTCTAATGATCATCATCTATGCTCATAGCAGCCTTATTTGTACTAGCTAGAAACTGGAAACAACCCAGCCGAGGAATGGATAAAAACAAAACAAACAAAAAACTGTAGTACATCTACACAATGGAATACTACTCAGCCATCAGAAAAAAATGAAATCCTGCAATTTGCAGCCAAATGGATGGAACTAGAGAAGCTCATCCTGAGTGAGCTAATCCAGACTCAGAAGGATGCACATGGCATCTATTCACTTATAGTCGGATTTTAGTCATATAGTACAGCATATGTATACCACAACCAACTCACCAAAGGGAACAGGAACATAGACTTCAATGAGACACTTTGCCCTAGTGGGAGTGCCTTGTAGGCCCCCAGTGTAAGAGGAAGCTCTTGGCCCTCATATTACTGCCTAACTAGGGCAGGGGACTAATATGTAGGGATACTCCACTCCAGAGGAGTGGGATGGAAGGGATAGGGGTAGAGGGTGGGAGGGTGGGACTGGGAAGGGTAGAAAGAGGGTACTGTGATGGAGATGTAACCTGAAGTAATAAATAAACATTTAAAACAATTAGACTTTCCAACTGAGTTCCTAGGAGACCATTCTTGGAGCCACATGCCATAACAGAGAGGAAGGCTGGTTGACCAGAGAATGTTTCCAAATGGATATGTCTGCATGGTTTAGAAAATTTATTAGCAAATAGAAACTGCAATTGAGGGAAGAATCTTAATATATTTTAAAGGAGGACACCTAGACCTTCTCATTTCATAGAGTACTGAACAGCAATGGCAACAAGCCTATAGATGTAACAGTCCTAGTGAGGTGGTAGTAACTACATAGAGTTATTGGCCTCAGAGACAAAGTTTACTCTTATTCCAATTGCACTTGACATGAGGTTTTCACCAAAGTCAAATATGTTCATGTGTGGAACTGCTTGGATTCCTGGGGTGGCATCCTTAGCAAGTCTGCAGATCTCACTTGGACCAATTTATGGTGAACTGACAGCACCTTATTTCTCTCAGTTTAAGGTTATATTTTGAAAGTTCCATGGTATAAAAAAAAACTAAGAACCTCCAAAATCCCATGACTGTTAAAAGTAAGATTATTATTTCAATTTAGCATCTCATGACTACTATTAATATATTAGAATAAGAAAATGAAGCCGGGCGTGGTGGCGCACGCCTTTAATCCCAGCACTTGGGAGGCAGAGGCAGGCGGATCTCTGTGAGTTCGAGGCCAGCCTGGTCTACAAAGCAAGTCCAGGACAGCCAGGGCTGTTACACAGAGAAACCCTGTCTCGAAAAAACCAAAAAAAAAAAAAAAAAGAAAATGGATTATTCAAAGTCACCCTACTAAAGGGGATTAAATTCATTTGTGAGACCTGTGCAAAGAAAAAATATGTAGATATAAAATAATTTGACCTTTCAATTCATGTAGTTTTAGTTTTGT
>CAJQZJ010034368.1:1939025-1941578 GCA_907164525.1 Lophiomys imhausi
TGTCAGTGTGACTGATCTCTCGTGATTGATAGGAACCTTCTGAGTGCCTTACACAATGGTTTCCTTGTGTGTTTATTGTCAAAGTGGTGAGAGGCATCGGTATCTTGAAGGCTTTTCTTTCAGCCAAGAATTCTTAAGTATGTGGAGTTCATCTTGAATTGTAAGGAAAGATTAATTACAAACAGAGAGCATCCTTTTCTACTCCGAATTTCAGACGAAGCTTGGTGGACATGCACAGCTAACATGGGAATACTATCATTTATCTGAAGTCTTTGTACAGACAACAAACCCGTTACCGCAGCCACTATTGTTAGTCTCTTGATTCATAATGACTTAAGCACACTTGACATCAACTGCATCAAGATGTGACCTGTTTTATAAAAAAAAAAAAAGGCAAAAAAACATTTAAAATAAAAAAAAATATTTTTAGGTATTTTCACAGACAAACTGGCTTTTAAATAAATTTGCTTCCGTACTGGTTGGTTAAGACTAAAAACAAACAAACAAAAGTCAAACTCACTGGGAAGTGATTGAAGGAAGGTCCATGGTATCAGTTCCATATTTTTCAAAGCCAAATGTGTAAATGCTGAGGAAGAAAACAGAGGAGACCAGTCTTGTAACTTAATATCGCTATTAAAACTTTAATGTATTCTATTCCTTAACATTTGGTGTTAAGATGAAATTTCTTGGCAAGGCTTGACATTTGAAATAAACACTTTTCTATTGTTTTATTTGCAAGTGGTCCAATTAATTTTGCTTAGCTACAGTTTGTTCATAAATCCAGGGAGTTTAAAGACACGAATGTGGGGTCCTTAGCATCCCAAAGAAAAGACCCCCATTTAAAAGGCAGAAAGATTTTTCTTTGTCAGATACAAATTTCCCCCCCCAAAATATATCTAAAACTATTTTTTGTGTACATCATACTATGTATAATATTTGTTAATTAAAAAGCATTTTGTCTATGTAGATGAAGGCTTATAGATTTAAAAATCAAAATTGTGAACAAATCTCAGAAGGGTTTAAGCTCATGGAGAATCAGTAGCCATTATAAATGAAGACAAAATGCCTTGAAGGTAGTTGTTCACACACCTGCGCACTGGCCAATAGGTGTACATTTTTAGTTTGAAATCTATAAGAACTGCCATCAGTGTTTGAATACTTCAGTCACCTACAATATAGTTTCTTTCCATTTCTATCTATAAAATCGACCTTGATACATTATTTTTTTATTTATGGCTCAGGTAGAATGGGCACTTTAATGTGTCATGTGGATACCGCCCATCTCCGTAACTTTCACTAAAGAGATTATATCCCTCTAGTTGATGAATTTGCATCATCTTTCAGCCCCTCATAGTATGCATTTTATTTCCACTAAGGTCCTCAAAATAAAGTTAATTTAGTATTAATAGCAACTGACACTCAGTAGTTGCCTTCAGGATTTATATTCTTATTTTTTTTCCTGATAGAAAAATTCTGTGTAATATGTGGCATCTGACCAAGTGCTTTGTAGAATATCCTGTTTGGTTCTTTTCAGAGATCGAAAATTATGAGATTTAACTGCAGCCACTTGCATTCTACATGGAGGCATGCACTTCCATGATAATCTCCACTAAGTTTTACCATCCCTTCTCCAAATTCCAAGACCGTACAAAATAATTTTAGTTCGTTACTCATCAGGGACATTGCAGGTACATTTTAATTTTAGTAACGAACGCTAGAAGGACCAAATTGCAGACTAATTGTTTCCATATTGTAATTAAAATGAGTTTTTAAAAATTATTTTAAAAGATGACTATGTACAATCAATGCTATTTATTTTACCTCTGGGCCTACTCTTCCAAAAAAAAATGAGCTTATCAATTTTTCTCTGTCAAGCTTGAACTAATAATGTAAATAATTGAAATAATGTAAAGTTATATTTTCTTGTTTTTATAGATAACGACATGACAAGAATACATAATGTAAGAGTATATAAAGTGTGGGTAATGTTGACTGGCTCATGGAGAGCTCAGTTACAGGCAGTAAAAACTAGTTCAATATCCATGTAACACTGCATCAGTATATTGCTGTATAGATGTGTCTGTGTGCATATAAGTGATAAGTGCTCAAAAATGAGTGATGACAACTGTCTAAAGGTTTTTTTATTCATTTTCTATAAACTGTTATGGAAAGACCAAAATGTTTATGAACTATTCTTATGTAAATTTACAACTGTCCTTTATTGTACTTTTTGTTTACAGTATAGTACCTTAATCTCTGCTGTGTTAAGTGGGTGTCATACTCCAAGGAGACATACACTTTCTACAACTTCTATTGAAGATACTGGGATTTTCAATTTTTCATGTGTACTATGTCAGAAAAATGCTTTTGATTTTATTTTTAAATCTAACATCTGATGGATTTTTCAGAGTGTTGTGTAAACTTAAGTCATACATAAAATATGTTCTTATAAAAAGACAAGATCTTTTTTTTGTTTTTACTTAACAGTATATCATTATGATGATGAAAAACCAAAAATGTATCTCATATTCTCCCCCAAATAAATCCAGATGT
>CAJQZJ010034368.1:1941588-2001045 GCA_907164525.1 Lophiomys imhausi
ACACACACACACACACACACACACACACACACACACACACACACACACATATATATATATATATATATAGAGAGAGAGAGAGTAGAAGGTGACATATAGCACCCTTAAGAATACCTGGGCAACGTACAAATGCATATATGTGTGTGTGTGTGTGTGTGTGTGTGTGTGTGTGTATACATATATATGCAAATACCACCCAGTTAGTTCCTTTTTCTCAGAAATTTTTATTTTTAGGGTTTTTTTGAGGGGGGAGCGGTTCAAGACCAGGTTTCTCGATGTAGCCCTGGCTGTCCTGGACCTCCTTCTGTAGCTGAGGCTGGCCTTGAACTCACAGAGATCCACTTAGCCACTTAGCTCTGCTTCCTGAGGGCTAGGATAAAGGCAAATGCCATCACCACCTGGCTACACAGTCCATTTTGGTTCTTTGTGTGTATACAATTTCAAGGCTGACCACTGTGCCCTAGACAGACCATAAGGGAGCTCACCCATGCAAAAGGCTAATTTTCCTTCTCCCAGAATTGTTGTCTGTATCTCTTTGTGTGGGGATAGGCACTTCTTGTCACACTTCTCTAATCTAGTGAGTAAACAGCGAGGGTGTGCTGTATGTCACCTTCTACTCAAATTAGAAAAAAGTCTTTACACATGTGCTCTTCACATGTTATCTTTGCATGCTTACCTGAAGCTATTCTCAACAAAAATGAATCAGAGTCTCTCCTTAGAGAATTTTCAACTTTGTCTTAAAAAGACCCAATCTCTCTGTCTCTCTCTCTCTTATTCTCTCATTTTTTGAAATGGCATTTGTATGTTGCCCAGGTATCCTTAAAGCTTAAAATTCCATATATATCCCAAGCTGGCTTCAAACTCACAATGATCCTCTTGGTTTAGGTTCTTGAGTGCTCAAACAATTACAGTTGTATGCTATAACACCTGGCTTTTGCCTTCTCTTTGGGCTGAAACATATCTTAATCAAGTAATGTTGAGTAGAGATCATTTCTGATATTTTTCCAACAAATTGTATCAAAGAGAATTTTGGGTGCAATATAGCTCAGGAAAGGCACTAGAGAAGCCTTGAAGCAGGAAATATATTAGGATGATTTTGCCATTCCTAAATGTCCTGGTCTTTCCCAAAGTACTGCAATAATGTTCATTTACCCAATTCTGTCAAATATTAATGGTTTTTTTGTCGTTAGAAAGGAAGATTTTAAGCAGAACAACCCATGCCAAAATAATTCATGTTCAAAAGTCAAAAAGTATCTCACATATTAGGTCAAAGTTACTGAGATTATGTTAGTAACTACTCAAATATAATTTAACTGCATTTTAATAATAAAATGGAATTTAGCTGTCAAGATATGGATGTTACTATTTATTCATCCATTTATGGATGAAAATAATTATCTATGTTTGTATTAGGAAATCTGTATTCAATCAGTGAAAATGAAGAAAATATTTTCAGAAGTAGACACCAAGAAATAAAAGAAGCAAGTTAGACTCTTAGCTAACTAAACACCTGGCTTTCCAGAGATAATAATTTTGCACCACATCATACATTTCCTAATTTTATGCCCCCAGTGATAATGGTATATAGTTTCTTAGCTTGTTATATTCAGGCATTCACTAATAAATTGTCAATCATACATATTTAGCCACTCTACATTATTTGTCAAGCTAATCAAAATAGAAAGATTGATTTATATTGATATGGAACGATATATATATATATATATATATATAGATGGTTCCATATATTTTACCAACTATTTATTTATTTTATTCTGGGTTCAGGAGATATACAGATAAAAAATCAATAAAATGAGCATTTATTTTTATAAAAGTCCATTTAAGTTAAATGGTAATAAACAGAGAAATAAATACACCCTGAAATGTGATGAGGACTAGGAAGGCACAGTAAGTGAAGCAAAGTGGTAAAGATAAGTGGGAACATTTCCACTCACGTTATTAGGGAATATGTGTCATCCTTAAAACATGGTTTAAAAATCAACCGGAAACCAGTGAGATGATGATGGTAATGATGATTGTCTTTATTATTGCAAATCTCTGAGGGGAAAACCTAGCAACCTTTTGAAATAGATTTAATAGTTCAAGGAAGCAAGTGGCTTGAGCAAATAGGTCTGGGAGACATTACTTGGAAGCAGAACTGAGAAGGAAGGCTGAGAGCTTGTACTCAGGGCAGACGTAGGACGGTAACCTGAGGTAAGAACTTGATACTCAGCTTGGGCAAAATTGTGAAATGCTGTCTCAGAAAGTAAAAAATGAGAGATGGAAGAAAGGGAAAGGAAAAAAACTGAGATAGAAGAAGAAGAAGAAGAGAGAGAGAGAGACAGAGACAGAGACAGAGACAGAAAAGAAAGAACTAGATAAACAAATGGAAGTCATTTGGGAACATTGAATGCTTGGATATTTTTGAAGTTTGGCATCATGTTAAGGACATTGGATTAGATACCAATGGATAATTTAGATTCAAAGAAAAATCACTCCCGAATATGCATGCTAAGATTGGCTGCAGTTCAAAGGCATGAATCACTAACTAATCATCACTGAAGACTGTATGCCAACACCATGAAATGAACTTTCTCTTGATAAGTTTATATCACCCACAGATTAAGGCGTATTCATTATTTAACAAATAAGGAAATATGGATGGAAAAAAGGACTTTGACATGATTCTTGGATTTCGTGAAATTTGGGCTGGTGATGATGGCACAGGCAGGAAGTCTGGTTAAGTCTGTACACACAGTCAAAGTTAGGTAGGACCTGGAGACATGTGGTGGGAGACCATGGCGTAACCCATGGAGAGGAGCACTTGCAAGATAGATGACTTGTAAATGCAACCCAGCCAGGCACATGTTTCCTAAAAATAGGAAAGAACCAAGGCACAGGGAAGACCAAGTTGTTCGGTTGTATGAGTCATCCAGTTTGCTGAGAAGCAGGGAGAACAATGTGTGTGTGAGTTATAGACACTGGCATGTCTATCTGAGATGTCAAGCGGCCTTTAGATTCACCTACATATAGAGCCATAAAGGTTCAGAGTTCTCATCACAGTGACTATCTTTAAAAACATGGAATCTTACTAAATATAGCCTGGGTGGCCAAAGTACACATGCCTATACACTAATGTTCCCAGGAAAAACAAGGAGGAATCAGTCAAGAAAACAGATGAGTAAAAGGCTAAGGGGATAGACAAGTGTAAATGAGTTTTAGAGAAAATGGAGCTGATGGAGTTCCTGTGCCAGGTGTCACAAGATATAAAACAGATAAGCTGAACCACGTCACTCAGAATAGAGCAAATTTATAACCCTTCTGATGTCTATCCAAGCAAAAAATGTAAAACCAACACATATTAAATGCCATCCTTTCATTATTCAGTGAATACCCAAGGCAAAGCCTGATGTATGAAGAAAAATGCAGAGGTCAGAATTAAAAGATTAAATATATATGTATATATAAATATACATGTATCATATGCATATACATGTATATATACATACACATATATATGCATATGCATGTATACATACACACATACATATGTACATATGCATATATATGTATATATATATATATATGGTAACCCAGTATGAGACGCTGTAAGAGAGAATTCTTCCCCCACACCAGCACATAATCCTGAGACTTAGGCTGGAGTGCAGCCTCATTTCTAAAGTTTCTGCAAACAATGACCTATAATCCAATGACTTTGGATCTGAGTGCTTTACTCTTTTCATATCACCATGAGAATAATAATAAATAGCTGTAATATCATACCACCTTAAAAATAGATGAGTTCACTGTTTATGAAAATTCCATAGTAAAGAGGGTGAGCCATGGGGTAGAACAAACAATTTTGTTCGGAGTGTAGCATAGCCCTGCACTTGCAACTACTTGGAAACTTGTGGCAGAGGAATCAAAATTTTAATTTAATTTGGGCTACTGGGTGAGTTGAAGGCTAGCCTGGTAATATATTGAGACAATGCTTTAAAATCAAAACTAAAATGTGAGAGCAGTGGTGATGTGGCTCAGCAGTAGAGAGCAAGATCATGACTTCACTCCCTAATTTTCAAAAAGAGGAAGAAAGAAAGAAAGGAAAGAAGGAAGGAAGAAAAAAAGAGAAAGAACGAAAGGGAGGGAGAGAGAGAGAGAAAGGAAGGAAGAATGAAAGAAAGAATGAATAAAGAAAGGAAAGAAAGAGAGGGAGGGAGAGAGGGAAGGGATGGAGAAAGGAAGAAATGAAGGAAGAAGGGAGACAGAGGGAAGAAAAGTGAAGGTATGAAAGAAGGAAGTTAAAAAAGAAAAAAATAGAAAATTGGGAAGCAGACATACTAGGTTACCACTGAGTAGATTTAAGTAATATCCCATTTGTGTTTTTTAGGAATTATTCTTTCTTAACAACAGGAAAAGGGCAATAATTATAGAATCCATTTCTTGGCACTGCACTAGTGGCATGATATATATTAATACATGTAACATAATACTCAACCTATGAAAAGAGCTTAAACTAGTTTGCCCTTGTTTATATGTACAGTATATAATACATGGTAGATGACATATAATATACAATATAAAACAGTATAAAGTGTATAATGTATAGTATATAGTATATAGTGTATAATATATAATAGAATATAGAATATATAACTCTTCTAGATATATTTGATTCACCAAATGATGATTTGACTACGATAGCTCTGGACTTGTTTCATTGCTGATTGATTTCTCTACTCAATGCCTCTCAAAAGGAAAGCCCCATTTTGCAATGCTTATTTGTTGCTTTGCTTAGGTGCATCGAAGTGATGAAGAACATGGTAGCTGCTGGAAGATCCCTCTAAAATCCCAATGAGAGCATCCCACAATTCTGTCAGCTACACAGGAGCTTACTCATGTCAAAGAAAATATCTTCTACTATACATTTTAGGGAGTAGCTTGCATGCTGAGTCACTCTCCTTTAGAGCACATCTCATTCAAGTGAGGAGTGTAGGATTTCTATTTTATTTTGGTCTTTGAGGCATTCAGTGTCTAAAGAACAGAGACTGTCTTTACATTGCCAGGCTAAAATTGAGGGGAACTGATTGTCTTTAAGAGGCAGCTTTAGGGAAACCTGGAAATGCAATGTGCAAGAACACATCAGTTGAAACAAAACTACTTGGCTTTAAAAGTTATTGATTTTTATTTCTAACAAAGAATGTAATCAGATACTACTTACAAACCCTTTCAGCCTTTCTGCAAATGGTATTTGATTCTTTAAGTGGTTTCCAAGCCACACTATGCTGCCTTTTCCTTCTCCTTGTGTCTTAGGATGGAGAGACAGAAAAAGGTCAGCTGGAGATCAGGGTTTATGAACAGACCATAGTCACCCATTAAGAGAGTAAGGTACTCACTGTCATTATCTTCAATGTGTGATTTTTTCTGCTACTGTTTGGGGCAAGTGACTTGAAGCATATGAAGCTCCAAAGAAAACCAGTAATTAATTTATAATCAATTTCATGACTGAAATCAGATATAATTTTTGTCACTTTACAAGCCTTAGAAATGAAGAGAGAAATTGATTACTTTTGATACTTGTTGAAAAACAAAGAACTCCTCTCAAAACCTTGCCTACTACTAAAAAAGAAATATAGGTCCAACTCAAAATCAGAATATTGAATTACACTTTCAAAATACTTCACGGACTCAGAATCATGTCTTAAGAAATAATTCCATAATTTACAATACAGCTGAGAGATGCTGCAGTTATGAACACACAACTGCAGCAAAGAAGAATTCAGATGGAAGATCTCGAGAACAGTTTAAAAATTTACACGAGATGGCTGCCCTGCTGTGTGTCTTCTCAGCCTGAGATCCTCATGTGAAATCTGGGTTTGGAGAGCACATCAGAGCCTGCTTTCAAAATATTCGCAAAGCCAGCTAACTCCCATTCTCCAATGGTTTCATTTCAGTCCACAAATGATCAGCACTCTGAAACATCTGCTAGACTAAGTAGCCACTCTTCTTTCTGAGTCCTCATTCAAGACTTTGTGTGTATGTATATGTATGTGTGTGTGTGTACAAGAACATATTTATGTGTGTGAGTGAATGTGAGTATATGTGCATGTGTGAATGTATGTGTTTGTGTGTGTACAAGTGTATATTTACATGTGAGTGTGTATATATGTGTGTATGTGCATATGTGAGTGTATGTGTGTGTGCAGTGTATTTGTGTGTGTGAGTATATGTGCATGTGTGAGAGTATGTGTGCTTGTGTGTGTGCAAATGTGCATGTGAGTATGTCTATATGCTTGTGTATGTGTGAGTGTATGTGCATATGTGAGTGTATGTAGATGTGCGTGTGAGAGTGTATTTGTATGTGTGTGCATGTGTGTGTTTGTATTCAAAGTGCCTTCATAGATCTCTTAAAATTCAGCCAAAATAACATATTTCCCATGCTTAAACATTCCAGGGATTTTCATCTTGTTCAAAAGAAATGCAGCCTTTCTTTCTTGCCCTGCAGAGCCACATCTCTTTGCCCTTCTGGATTCATGTCATGCTACAAATCCTTCAGTCTAATTCTGTCACCCTGGCTCTTTGTTATTGTCCCTTGACATGGCCAAGATGTGCTCATTAACACATCAGCTTGAAATCACCTTTCCTTATGCGTCCTTTCAAACCTGTCTGTGTCATCTAGGTTGTTTTGTTCCTCAGCTTCCAACTCGAAGGGCTACCCCATCAGTCACTCTCTTAAATTACCCTGTTTCATGACTTCAGAGTTACCTAAGATATCATAAGGAATAGTGGCACTATTAGCTTGAGGGGTAAATGGTAAATGTCTGATTGGACAACAGGCTTTCTGACAGCATTGAGCTCATGCCTGGTGCTATAAATGAACACATGGTTGGAGAGGTCATGAACCCTAGAAAAAACATACTGCTGCCGTTCTTCCAAGTTGATATTGTATCCAATTGTCATCTAAATACTTATTCTTACACTGGAAGATTACTGTAGGTCTCACCCTTCATCAAAAAGTGTAGTTTTTTGTTTGTTTGTTTGTTTTTTATATTATATGGAGGCTATCATAGAAGGCCAATACTGCCCAAAATGCAGAGAATATGTGACTCTAGATTAATTTTGAAGGAAAAAAACCCTACAGTAAATATTGTCACATTCTTCTTTTTTTGATCTTTTTTTTTAATAAATAAATGTATTTATTTGTTGCTTCAGGTTACATCTCCATCATTTGTCCTCTTTCCCCCCTTCCCAGCCCCACCCTCCCATCCTCTATCCCACTCCTCTGGATTGGAGTGTCCCTACATAACAGTCCTTCGCCCCAGTTCAGAATTCATATAAGGGCCAAGAGCCTCCTCATACACTGGGGGCCTACAAGGAAGTACAACCAGTGGAAAGTGTTTCATTGCCAGGGAGAGAAAACTAAAAAACAAACAAACAAACAAACAAAAAAACAAAAAAAAGTCTATGTCCATGTTCCCTTTGGTGCGTTGGTTGTAGTATATCCTGTACTATATAGCTAAAATCCTACTATAAGCAAATAGATGCCATGTGCATCCTTCTGAGTCTGGGTTAGCTCATTCAGGATGAGCATCCCTAGTTCTATCCATTTGGCTGCAAATTGCATAATTTCATTGTTTCTGATAGCTGAGTAATACTCCATTGTGTAGATGTACCACAGTTTTTAATCCATTCTTTGGTCGAAGGACATCTGGGTTGTTTCCAGTTTCTAGCTATTACAAATAAATAAGGCTGCTATGAACATAGATGAAGACACTTCCTTATGATTCCATGAGGAGTCATTTGGTTGTATACCCAGAAGTGGTATGGCTGGGTCCTGAGGCAAAGCCATTAGGGATTCTTCCTTTGTGAATTCTCTGTTTAGCTCTGTCCCCCATTTTTTGATTGGATTTGGTTTCTTGGCATTTAATTTCTTGAGTTCTTTGTAGATTTTGGATATTAGCCCTCTGTCATATGTGGGGTTGGTGAAGATTTTCTCCCAGTCTGTTGTCACATTCTTTAGCATTAAACTTATGGTTCATTTTAAAGAATAAACTAATGCTCTCCAAAAGTTGCTTATATTTACTCAGTTATTTTTTCTGAGGAGTATGAGGAGGAGGATGCTGCTACAGATGTCACAATAAGAGCTTTATGGAGACTCCTGTGATGTCAGGATTAGCAAGTGTTTATGGGATCTTTGTATGGCATGTTGTACCATAGAGTCTTCAGCTGCCATTAGTCATACAATGGAGCAATTTCAATAGCATAATAGAAATATGGTCTCCCTGAAAGCCAGCTAAGAACAGTAAATTCAAAAAGGAGAAGTAAAAATAACTGGGACATACAACTTGACATGTTCTACCTGGCATTTTTAACCAGTGTATGCGTGTGTTGGGGGGACAGGGCGCTGAGAGTGAATAAGGTATAGCTATCTTTGCTGTAGTAAATCCTGATTTATCATAATTTATAGCATGTATATATGACATAAATTATATATATATATACATATTTGTATCAGATAGAAGCATATATAAATATATTACATATAAATGCACATTTACATATCAAATATAAATATATTATTTAAATGTTATAAATATAAATATTGTTGTATATAATTTTTATACATAATGATGTTACTTTTATATACATTTGTTTAAAATATATATTTTGTGTTATTAGATGACTTTCTTTTTTTATTAAATAATTTATTTTTTTTCTTCAAGTTACATCTCAGTCACAAACCCTTCCCTATTCTCCCTTCCTGTCCCACCCTTCCACCCTCTTTGCCCCAATAGCTTCCCCTTTCAGTCCAACAAATGGTTCCTTCTCTTATAACAGTAAATACTATACAAAACAACAGAAATAAATATGCCACATTTATGAGAGTTAAATGGCCCAGTATACCTTCCCAATGTCCAGTTCATACATATTTGGCCCCTGACTTTAACATTCTACCATCTAACCATCTCCATGAGTTTAAAGTTCTATATTTAACTCAGCTTTCATACTAACTTGCATCACTATTATAAACATCTTCTTAGATCTAGAATGCCCTCTTGATTCCTAAACAACTCAAAATTTAACTATGAGACTCTAGCTGTCTATTCTTCAACAACCTCAGAGACCTGAGAGGGATAAATATATCTGATTATATAGGAAGTGCAGGGCCTGCAGCTTCCAAAACTAAGAAATGACATACTAGTGACTGCCTGGACAGTTCCCATTTTCTCTCCATACATTCCAGCACCAGTCTTCAGCCTTTGGGTCCTGTTTCTCTGACAGACATTTATTGTAGAGCAGGGATTATGAAGGACTTACCTACCCTGTCTTGGCAGAGCTAGGCTGTCGACTTCCCTGCTACCAAGTTTTGTCCTTTTTGGACAGCAGTCTGTCTACAGTTGAAGCAAGGAGTTTTTTCATGCCAAGAGATAGGCTTGCCACTAATTCAACCATCTCACACTGGAGATTCTTCGATGCTTATCTTCTACTTGGAGTAGAATAGGGGGTGCTGTCAGGGACTGATATGTCTCGATATCAAAAAGAAATCTTAATTTAAGACAACATCTTTGAATGCCATATTCTGCAGAGAGTTGGTGGTCTTATAAATTCTAGAGTTACACGGAACAGGGTGGTGAGGGTGCACACCCTTAATCCCATCATTCAAGAAAAGTACACCCTTAATCCCAACACACTAGAGACAGAAACAGGCAGATCTCAGAGCTCAAGGTCAGCCTGATACAAAACAAACTCTAAATAGAGAAACACTTCGATCCAGGAGTGGTGGAACACATCTTTAATCCCTTCAGATGGGAACCACAGGTCTTTGATCCCAATAATTAGAATGCAGAGACACACACATAGGATTTGGAAGGACCTAAGTTTAAAAGCTACTTACAAAAGGTCTACTCAATACAAACAAATTGTCCTTTGAGATCTCAAAATATATACACTAAAGCTGGTTTAGTTCCAAAATAACAAAATAATTTCTTCTTTAACCCAGATTGAAAGATAACACTTTATATATTGTCAAAAAACCAAATTTGCTTCAGGAGAAATATTACCTAACCCCCCCAAAAAAAAAAGATGACTTTCATTTGTAACTTCTCCTTCACAGATTTTTCTATTTCTAACGCAGAACAAAACTATAAATTAAAAACTTACTGGATAATATTCTAACTCTATCCTAGTTCCCTTTAACTTTCAACTTGACATGTTGTAGTCATCTGAGAAAGAAGTTCATCTGAGGAATTTCCCAGCTCAGACTGGCAGGTAGATGTGTCTTGGTAGGACTGACACATCTCGATTTTTAATTGTTATAGTACGGAACTGCACTGTGGACAATATCAACCCTGAGCAGGTAGTCTTGGGCAGTATAAAAACAAGCTAACCAAACAGACGTCTGTGAGGGAGCCGTCAAGCACTGCTCCTCTGTGATTTCTGTTTCATACTTCTACTGAATTCCTGTCCTGAATTCCCTCCATGATGGACTGTGAACTCTAAGTGTAAGCCTGATAAGTTCTGTCCTCTACTCAGTTGCTCTAAGTCATGGAATTTGTCACAGCAACAGAATAGAGCTTAAATAAGCCTCTCTGTGCTATGGAGAAACAAGTATATACACTTCGTTTCCAATCTGTATGTTCTTAGTACCCGGAGTGTCAATGTAGAATTGGTTTTTAAACCACGGCTTTGATTTATTTAATGGACATAAGGCTACTAATGTTAATTTTTTCCTAAATATATTTTTAGTCTATAACATTCAAGGGATACATTGATATTATTAAAGTGGTTGAATTTCCTGGCATAAAAGTTTTCATGCTATTCCTTTAGTATACTTATACTAATTATAAAAGAAAGAGTAATGGTATGCTCCTCACCATCCCTCCCCCCATGTTTGGGGGTTGGTAGCTGTTTCTCCTTGCTCTAGCTGAATTCAGGTTTATTGATTTTACTGATTTTCAAAATTAAAATCAGTGAATTTTATTACTGTTCAACATTGTGCTTTTATTTCCGATCTTTATTATGTACTTTCTGTTAGTGTTGTTTGTTCTTCTCATGGTTTCTTCAACTTGGATATAAAATTATTTCAGAAATTTCTTTTGAATCTTCCTAAAAAATTCCTTCTAAGCACCATTTTAACATCATCCCAGTAATTTTGATAAGATGTGTCGCATTTTATTTTAGTCACAATACTTTCTATTATCTCTTTCTATTCTTTCTAAATTCACTATTACTGAGAAGTGTGTTATATTTCAAAAATTGAGAACAGTATAAGTACCTCTTTGTTATTAATTTAAATTTAATTTTTTTGATCTGAGTATATAATTGATATGAGTTAAATACTTTAAAAATTATGAGAAAGATCTCAGCACAATTAAAAATAATGCTCTGTAGTTGAAGAATTGAGTGATTTAAAAAATAACACTTAGGACAAGTTGGTTGAAGGAATCATTCAGATTCATATTTTCATTGATAGTCTACTCAATTGTTTCCTTCATTGTTGAGATGACAGTGTAGCACTATCTATCACTGTCATTTTTTTCTCTTTTGTTGGATAAAACATCTGTTCTCATGTCTTTTAAATTTCTTCTATGAATGATCAATATGTCCACTTTGAACTGATTGTCTCCATTCTGATATTTTGCCTGAAATCACTTTGTCTGGCATTCATAGAAACACTCTAGTTTTAAAAGTTAATGTTAACACACACATCTTCTTCATACGTTATTTCAACTTATTTGTGTCAGTATATTTAAAGTAGATTTACCATAAGTAGCTTGCAGTTGTGTCTGGGCATTTTTATTCAATTTTATTATATCTGCCTTTTATTTTGGCAAATGTTTAATATGTTGGTAAATAGTGCTTAAATCTGCCTTTGGTACTTTTATATAGTTCCCTTCTACTTATTTTCTTTCTATTATTTATTCTCAATGGAAAACAAAACATTCCATTGTATTTTCTTTTTACTACTGAACTACGCCATTTTTGCTTTGTTACTGTAGTGGTCCCTCTGGATTTTGTAGGGTACCTTTAACTTCTCATAGTGTGCTTTCCAATGGTAATGCTATTTCTGGTATAAAATTAGTGCTTTATGATATATTTACATTAAATTTTTTGTTGTGCTTTTAATACAGGATCATATCATAAAGCTTTGACTGGTCTATGACTCACTATGCAGACCACAATGGCCTTTACCTGGTAGATCCACTTGTCTCTGAACTCCCAAGTTCTTAGATTAAGGGCAAATAGTATCATGTCTGACTAGTTACTTTTCTCTTTTAATTTTTGTATTGCCCTTGTAGTAGATTTTCGTTCTCCATATGTTACAGATGTTGATTTCACTGTTAGTGCTTTTGACTTAGGAAGTTGCATTTAAAAATGGCTATCCAATGAGGAACTGTCTTCATGTTTACCCTCACACCTACATACAGTTTGTGCAGCTTTTCGCCTCCGTAGACAGATGCTGGTTTCCCTCTCACATCATCCTAAGCACCTTTCTTGTCATTTGTTCCAGTGAAAGTCTTCTAGTGACGAATAAGTTCGCAGTTCTTAGAATCCTAAAAACATCTTTGTGTCACCTTGCTTTTAAAAGGATATATTGGTGTGGTCTAAATAGTCCAAACTGTTATCCAATGTGCCATTCCTGATAAGAAATGTCTTCCTTGTCTTTCTCTCTTTAAGAGGGTCGTTTTCAGTCCTTTGTTTAAATGTTCTTCTCTTGATCACTGACTTCACAGTTTGCTGTGATATTCTCCAGGACAGAGCATTCCATGATTTTTGTAGTTGAGGTGTTGAATTTTGCAAACTGTCAGTTTGAGTTTTCATCAAATATGAAAAATAATTGCCTGTCAATTGAAATAAGTGTACTTTCTATCCCCCCCTTTTTTTCATTCGTGAGAATTCAGTGGCATATATTTCAGTTATTGTCCCAAATACCTTCAGACAGTCCTCTTTTCCTTGTTAACTGATAGTGCTGTTTGCTCGGTCTTCTTTCTGTATGTATTTCACAAGGTATAACTTTATTCAGGAAATTCTTATTTTGGACCTTTAATTCAGAAAGGTGAGTTTTGTCTGTCTTGAGGATTTCTACTATTTATTTTTTCTCTGGAACTTCTTGAGCACATAGAGTATAGTTAAAATATCCTTTTTCTAATTTTATGTCTGTTTCTGTTTCCATTGATAAATCTTTTCCTTCAGCTGAAGTTGGAAATGCTTGCTTCTCCACCCTCCTCTAATGTAGAAGTAACACAGGACAGGTTGCAGAACTAGCAGAGAGAGAGTGCACACTCGGAAAAGACAGCTGAAGTAGCATTTGGTGTATCCCACTGGCATCTTGGTTCTTTTCTAACCTTGTTGCCATTGTTCCCCCACCATCATATATGTCCTGGGAATGAGGCTGCCTTGGACAGATGCCATGAAAGCTGCAACTATACTTAGAGCAAGAGATTGCTCTAACTAAAGCAACAGATTGCTAATATACCTCTTATCATTTTCTCTTTCTTACTGTTTTGACTATTACATGTTGAGACACATTCCCTAAAATGAGCATATTTATGACAGTAATTATGCTTTGAGAAAGAAAGTAATACAAGATTTAAAAGAAGTATTTCTCCTTTCACAATCAGTTTTGTTCTTACCATGTTATGGAAATGTCTTAAATTCCAGGTGAATTAGCTTGCTTCTTAATCATACTTTAACTACTAGTATAGCACTCATTAATAATTATTCCAGTGGCATTAACAGAAGATCTAGGTTCCTGTATTTTAGCCATAACTGATGTATTCAAGTTCCATACTTGGATCGAGGAACCCTTCACCTGTGCTTGGCCCCTTCGCTTCTTTATGGAAGTTTTCTGCACTTTCAATGTGAGACAGAGGCCCCTCTCACAGAGATGCATTTACTCTGTGTGCAGTTACACTGCCACTGGATGGCATGTATTTACTTCTGTGTGTGAAATCCTGTGAATTTAAAGTGCTATTTCCCGTGTTTAGTACTCTAACCATTTATCGTAGTTTCCATAGACCTATGCCATGTCTACAACAGATTCTATAAGGTTACGGGTGCGGTGGATACAATGTGACATGAATATCCCACAGGGAGACACACATGGATGATGCAAATGTATTTCTGCTGTGTCCACTTCTTCAGCTTCATCATGTTTCTCCTTCTCTATTTATTCCTCCTTTAGATGCAAATGCACACACATCCTTGTTCATTTTGTTTTCAGGATTATAGCTAAAGACTTCAGCACTTTGTGCAGTTTTGAGTAGTCCTGTGCATGTTGGAAAGTTGGCTCTTTGTGGGAAAAAAAGCATTTGTCATCTTGATCATTTCCATGGTATCAAGACTGACTGTAAGTTGTCTTCTATTTAACATCCGTTTAAATTCCCATGTGTTTATTTACTGTCTGGTCATTGTCAGTTCTAGTTAGCTCCCTGTAAACCAATCATGGGGTTATTAATCACATTTAGACTAGTACCAATGAGATCTTACAAAACCTCATTAGTATATGTTGAAATTCCCACACACAGCACCTGGTGTCTTCTGATTGTTTATTAGCTTTCCACTAAAAGGATACTTTCCTGATCTTCTACCCAGTGGGGTTTTTGTTTGTTTGTTTGTTTTGTCCTACCTCTCTTCCTACCTTACTTCCTCTTCCTTCAGGTTTTTTTTTTTATAATTTCCAAAATTTCACCCATTTTTTCATTGTTGCTACTGTTTTAGTTTAGTGTTATTTTTTATTCATTTATTTATATGTGTGCATGTGTGTGAGTATACACACACCACAGTTTGTGTAATCAGAGGAAAACTTATAGGAGCCAGTTCTCTTCTTCTACCATATGGGTCCTGAGGATCAAACTCACATCATCAGGATTGGCAGCAGGCACTTTTATTAGCTGACCCATCTTACAGGCCCACTATTATTACTTTTAAATGTTTTTTTTCCATTATCATTCAAAAGTCTGACACTCTAAAAATAAAATTTTGTCCACCACATAGCTGTGATCCTGAGACATGGGAGTGGGAGGCAGGACGATGCCCGTGGGGATACCAGCACGGGATGCAAAACAGCACCTTGTGTCAAACAGCAACAGAGTTTTGATTGAGGTACTTAATCACAGTTTTATCATTAAATAAATATAGATTATGTATATGTATTTAACTAAATATTAAATTCCAAATTAATAAGAAAAAAGTGATGCCTCCTAGTTCTCCATAAAACAAATTTAAGCCGGGCGTTGTGGCGCACGCCTTTAATCCCAGCACTTGGGAGGCAGAGGCAGGCGGATCTCTGTGAGTTCGAGGCCAGCCTGGTCTACAAAGCAAGTCCAGGACAGCCAGGGCTGTTACACAGAGAAACCCTGTCTTGAAAAACCAAAAAAAAAAAACAAATTTAATTATATTTCTATTATTTTAGTGAAGTTTCATTTGTTTTTAAAATTATAAAGTCATTCAAATATGGCAGAAAACATAAAATGAATAAATTTAAATATATTAGCAGTTTGAAATTATCCTCAATGTTTTGTTTTGTTTTGGAATAAAGCAATAAATTAAAGCTACATATTTTGGGTCCCTTGATGGTGACTAATTGAGCTACTTAGGTAAATGGTCAGAATAGAAGCTCTATCTTCAGTCATGCTTCTGGAGACTTGTTCCCCACTTTTACAGATACAACCCTGGCTGTTCTGAAACTCAGAATGTAGACCATATTGGCCTCGAAGCTTGAATTCACAGTGATTGACTTGCCTCCTGCTCCCAAATGCTAGGATTGAAGACACACATCAGCAAGCTAGGCCATGCTTCTGGGAAGTTTAGAATGCTTCAGTGACGTGTAAGAGGCCAATGAAACCAGCCAGGCTACACAGTTAGAAATACATGGTCTAGCTGGGCGTGGTGGCGCACGCCTTTAATCCCAGCACTCAGGAGGCAGAGGTAGGCGGATCTCTGTGAGTTCGAGGCCAGCCTGGTCTACAAAGCGAGTCCAGGACAGCCAGAGATACACAGAGAAACCCTGTCTCGAAAAAACAAGAAATACATGGTCTGTGTAACTGTCCCACGAGACCTTTGAAATTGTTTTCCTCACTGGGTAGGGAAGAATGAAAGGACACAGTGTTTTCAATGATAATAGCACAATTAGATATTTCTGAGTTACTTGATTCCTATATATCATAGGATTCGAGGACAATCGTTTTCTGTTGTCTATTACCAAGGATCCAGGTCTGCCCATTTTCAAAACAAAACAATATCCTAACCCAAACCAAAATAATGAAAGCTCTGTCTGCTACCATGTTTGCCAAATGGAAAACTGTCACAATGGATAATATTGATGAATGAGCATTTCTCATGTGAATCTTATGAGATGCTTCCTGGCCAGAACAATGCTGTGATGTCTGGTTTACTCGGGTATCATTTTAATTTCTGTCTAACGCATGGTTGAAAGTCTTGGCTGAGCTCAGTCACTCAGCTGAGAGCTCAACTTCCTAGCTTTTTTGCAGATTGCATATTAGTGTTGCAACACCAATTTTGGCCATCCTTACCTTTATTCCACTGTTCATCCTATGATTCCCCTGGCACATTACAGAGGAAAATTGCTCAGAGATAAGTTAACTTTAAGTAACTTGTAGACATGGAACTAATTGTAAAAGGTAAAATGTTAAAATTATTTAAAAGGAGTTTTTTGTGTGTGTGATTGAGAAGTCATTAGATTGCACACAAACATTAAGCAAGTTGGATTTTATCAAAATGGAAAACTACTATATAAAACGCATTAACGGACGGGGATGGAGAAATGGTTCAGCAGCATATTTGCTGTTCTTCTAGAGGATCCCAGTTTACTTTCTAGCGCTAATGTAAAGCAGCTCACAACTGCCTGTGTATCTCTGTTCCAGGGGATCTGATGGCTTTTTCTGCCCTATGAATACAGGCAGCATACACTCACACAAACACACATACATGCAGCAAATAAAAAGAAATTTTAAAGATCACTAAAAACATGTAAGAGCAAGCTATAAGTAGAAAGGATATATTTGCAAGTCATATAGCTGACAAACATTCAATATGAACAACGAACGTTGAATGCTTTAAAAATTCAAGAGCTGAAAGGTAGACAATAAGGTTGGAGAATGGTCAAAATAGATGAAAGGACATTTCAATAAAGAAGATGTAGACACGCAATTAACATGTGAAGGGAATTACTGTAATCATTATAAAAATGCTGATTAAAACAACAATGAAATAACAGCAAGTATCTATCAGAATGGGTCAAATGGAAAATAAGGGCCACATCAAATACTGTGCAGTGGGCAGAAATGCCTAGGTTAAATGAGACAGCTACTCACAGTTTGCCAGTTTATCAAAAATAAATTTAAAATGTTTCTGATAGATTTCCCAGCAAATAGGCTTCCAAGCTTTTATCTCCCCAAATGGAAGTTCATCTTCATGTAGATACCTGCACTTGAATGTTTTTAGTGATTCATCAAAATCAAAAGCTGGAAAGAAGCTAATGATATCTTACATTGGGAGAATGGATGAGAATGCTGTGGGTTTTCATAAGGATTACTAGTCAGATAAAAAAAGGAACATACTATCAATACCAGCAAGAATGTGTCCTATCCATGAGGGACCTGTACAGAGTGAGAATAGTAACCAATCTAAGTATTTTCATATTATAATTTTTTATATGTAGGTTATATGTCAGTGAGTGAAGAAAGTAATGAAGAGTGAGTCAGGAGAAGAACGGGTGTGACTGAAAAGGGCCACACAGGGGACCCTGTGGTGAAGAGAGTGCTCTGTATGTTGACTGTGAGAAGCCCTGTTCAGATTGGAGACTAACACAGTTTCCACATGACATGACTGAGGAAACTGGAAACCTCTAACAACCAAATTCACAACCGTATCAAAATAGGAAGCTTAGTGAAACTTTAGGTTAGTCACCAAAGCTAGATTTTAGTAGCTCAAGTTTCAAAGAAAGTTAACATCAGACTGTTTTAGGTGACAGTGAGAAAAATATATGAAAACAGATCTTTGCCCTTAATCATAAAAAAGGTCGGGTGTAACCTAGGTTATAAAAATAGAAACAGGCGACAGCAAGACAGAAATCAATGAGAAACTAGACCTGCTTTTTTTTCTCTTTCTTTTCTTGTTTTTCATTTTCTTTTTTCTTTTTTTGTACAAGTGGAAAGGGAACTAGCAAAGGCAATGTGATATTGGAAGGCTGGCTCATTCTTCAGAATCATGAATGGAGCCAGAAACCAGCTCTGTGAATGATTCCAACAAGTCTTCAGTTGCAATTAGGACTTGAACTAAGGTAACACCCAAAGCCCATTCTCAACTTTGGAGTGTTTGTGAAAAGCATTCACTACATGAAAAGAATAACAAAAGAAATGGATAAAGTAATTAATCTGGAACAATACCAAATAGAATTTCAGTGACAAAACTAATGATTTTTGCATGATGTGACTTAAAATACAAAAGAAGAGTATAAATTAATACCCAAATTGGGAGAATAAATATAAAATACATAGTGAATTTTCCTTTAGAAGGAAGGATTGTTTTAAGATTTCCTGTAAGACATTCACTTCATTGACAATCCATTACATGGAATATTGAAAACTTATGACTACCTGATAGATATTTTCATAAAAATGAGAGACAATATTCAACTGTCATCATATAGAAAGACATCACCACATAACTCATTATAAAAGAAAGAGAAATCCATCTGGTGGTTCAGGCTTAGAAACCAAGCTATTCTGGAGATTGAGGCAGACACATTTCAAGTTCAAAGTCTGCTAAAACAAAAACAGGCCTAGAGATGTAGCTCAGTGTGTAAGGATGGGAAGATGATTGGCAATCCAAATTGGAAGAAACCGAAATTTCTAATCCAGTTGTGATTTCAGCATACTGTGGGCATAGGCAGGAGACAGTCACTGAAGATAATTATGATGCCACCAAAAGACAGGTTAGACTTCAAATTCTCACAAAAAGGGAAAACCCATCCAATTTTCAGGACTGAGAAAAGTGTATAAAAGGCACTATGTCAAGCACCAGCGCCAGACAGAGAGACAGAGCAAGAAAGAGGAAGAGCAGGGGAAAAGGAATAAGGGAAATGGAAGTTGTATATTTTAAATCATCACTGGTTACAATGATTAAATCAGTATATTATATAGTTATTTAATTATGTTATTTAAATAGAACAGAATAGAATAAAGTCAGCATCTCTGACTAGTAAAGAATTTTTCCCATTATTAATTCTAATATTTGGTTGAACTGACAGATGTGTAGCTCACAATATAAAGTAAACTGTATTTCTCCTCTCTATCTCTCTGTGTGTGTGTGTGTGTGTGTGTGTCTGTAATTTTTTAAGTCTTAAAAATACACATAATGTAAAATTAACAGATCCTTTGAGGTAGTATCTTAATGAAATCAGTATAAGTACTTATATTTATTAAATATTTAATAACTCAGTAACATTTCAACTACAGTAATGATATCAGTATTTTGATTTATGTCTATACACATGTGCTTATGTATTATCTATCTATCTGTTTGTCTGTCTGTCTGTCTGTCTGTCAGTCTGTCTGTCTATTTACCCAACATCTCTAATCATAAGATGCTCATCTACAGAAACATTCCTGAGAACCTTGTTAAAGCTTTAGTTCTTGTGCTTCTGGTAACTATTAGCAGACTATTTCAGGGATAGCGTAGGTTGGGAGGGTTGGCACACAAAGGAGGATTATTACAATGTTTGCATTGTACTGCAGAGGAAAATATTTCCCAAAGGAAATCACTAACGAAACCAGGCAGAAGAGGTTAACCAGAAGATAAAGAGCAATGGTTGGTGTGGGTGAGCACTGAGCCTGATTAGGAAAAATACGTGGGATTTTATTAGTGTATCAGTCAGGGTTCTCTAGAGAAACAGAATTGATAGAGTGGCTCTATACACAGGGATACACAGAGAGTAAGGGGATTTATTAAAATGCTTTACAGGCTGTGCTGCAGCTTGTTCAAAACTGATGTCTAACAATGGAAGTTCTAAGAACCCAGTAGTTGTTGAGTTCACAATGCTGAATGTTTCTGTTGGTCTTCAGTGTGCACGATAATTCCAAAGAAGTATGCTGTAATGATGTTAGTGAAGGAAATGGACTTGCTAGTGAGAGCTAGCACAAGTAGGCGAAGAACAAAACCTTCCTTCATCTATGATCTTCATGTAGGCTGCCACCAGAAGGTGTGGCCTAGATTAAAGGTGGATCTTCCCACCTCATAGGATTCAGATTCAAAATACTTCCTCTTACTTCAAATGATTTAAGAAAACAATCCCTCAGAGGGGTACACCAGTCATTTTATTTTTGGTTAATTCCAAATTGACAATGAAGAATAGCCATCACAATTACTAAGGTTTTCTATTACTTTGATAAAATGCTGTAACTAAAATCAACTTGAGCTGGAAAGAGTTTATTTCAGTTTACAACTCTCAGGTCACAGTCAATCACTGAGGAAACTTCAGAGCAGAAACTTAAAGTTGGGAAACACCCCTTCAGCCCTTCCTGTGGGTGGTGGGGCAGGCAAACCAGAAGCCACACTGCTTAATGGCCTGTTCTTTCTAGCTTGCTTAGTTTGTTTTTGTATACCCCACAGGACCACCTGTCTAGGGGGAACACTACTCACAGTGGGCTAAGCCCTCCCCCTTCATTCAGTAACCAAGAAAATGCCGCACAGGCTTGCCTACATTAAATCTAATGGAAGCTTTTTTTTTTTTTTTTTTTTTTTTTCAATTGAGGTTCTTCGCTGAAAACTCTAGCTTACTTTACGTCAACAAAACAACAACACAAATACCAACTTGGATTTTTCTCTAACCACAGAATTAGGTAGGGGGAGTAATCAATCACTTCCCTACCGTGGGAATATCCTGTCAAAGACTCAAAACTTGACAAAAGAAGAGTGCTAAAATAATGGAATTATATCAAAGCTCAGAAATATTTCAGCAGATAACAGAGGACTAATTCCATCTTCTCACCAAGAAATACAGAATATTAACAAATACAAATGGGGATGTTCACATTGTCCAGGACTAAAACCAAACAACAAACTGTGAACTTTAGATCCGTCTTAATTATTTGATGAATCTACCCACTCTATACCTTCACCTTCTTACCTGCTAAAAACGAGACAATGATAATTTTCAATACTCATTGTCATTGAAGCAGGTGAGGCTTTAATATTTAGTGTTTGTGATATTCTTTAGTGCTCCTCATAGGAGTATTTTCAAAGTGACATACATAGTGATTCAAGTAGTCTAGAGCAGGACTCTTTTGCCACTGGGAGCTCCCGGTTGGAGAGAAAAGCAAATTGAGAATCAGCAATCCTATAGACTTGGAAAAACAATTATCACACAAAACTTGTATGTGGAAGGAAGGTGCTTATAGCATGAATTTATAGTAACTGCTAGAATTCCTTGAAGATGCTGCTGAGTTAATTGTGTGTGTCTGTGTGTGTGTGTGTGTGTGTGTGTGTGTGTGTGTGTGTGTGTGCGTGTGCATGTGCGTGTGCGTGTACATGTGCAATATCCCTGCTTCAAAGAAGCAGAGCCAGAATGGTCATGGAGATATTGCCAGCCTGAACTATACACTGAAACTCTCTTTAAATAAATAAGTATTTTTAAATAGATGATATTAGGAATTACTAGCAACTGGCATGTTCTAGACAGTACCTTGATGTCTTGAGAAAAACTCTTACTCTCAGAAGTAAATGGGAAAATATTTCAAAGAGAGTTGGTGCGTTTGTGCAGTGTGTCCTATAAACACAGCTGTGACAGGAGATTATGACTCTGTTGTAGGAGTTGGAGGGGTTTGAGGGTAACAATCAAATTATCTTTGCTTTGATACATATAAAAAAGAGTGGACTAATCAGAAGCAAATTTCTCCATAAGCTAATGATATCTGAGCATCATGCCATGCTACAAGGAGTGTGATTATAAACACAATTTTCACGTTAATTTTGTTAGACATCAGTCTTACAAAACTACCTGTAATCTACTGCCCGAAGCAGATGCCCCTGAGCCTTATTGTATATTCTGAGAATACAGGGATTCTTGTTTGTTTTTAAATTCCAGCAGTTGAAAATTTGGTCTTTCTGTGCATTCCAGTTACAAGTGTTAACACTGCACTGCTAAATGACAGTAATAGTCTGTTTCAAATATAGGAAGCCTCATCACGTAGGCAGAGTTAGACATCTGCTCTGCCTCCTCAGAAGGTCACAAACAAACAAGTGGAAAGCAATAGGAAGTATTGAGTTTATGGTTCACCCTTGGTGTTTCCTGACAATGGTGCTTCTGAAGCTGAGTAACCCCTGTTTATCATGTATGCCTATGTGTAAGTAGGTATTCATATGATTAAGGTCAGAGGCATTATGGGAAGATATATGCACAGTAGAAAGACTAAATGTATTACCTATTTGCTTATGTAGAAAACTACCCATGTTACATCCCTGAAGAACCAAACTCCGCCTTCTCTTATACTTTATATTAGGAAACAATCAGTGTTCAGGGTCCTTAAACACTGTGACTCAGGCAAACTGCTGCCAATCTTGACTGTTTATCTGTCTATGGCATGAATTATTGATCTCTTCTTTAAAGAGTTTATTTTATTTTATTTTTTTAGTCTATTCTATGTGAGCCCTTATATTCAGCTCTTTGGGTAAGAACCCAAGAATTAGGAAACACCTGGCCCAGACCACAACTGCTGCTAACAGAACTGACTTTTGAATATAAATAACTGTCTTTAAGTTTAGATCATTTTTAGAGACATTTATTTTTATTTGTGCATGTGTGTGAGAGAGAGAGATGTATTAATGTGCTAAAGGCTAGAGAGCACATCAGATCCTTTTTTAAAAATAATTTTTAATCAATTATTACTCCCACCCCCCCCATCCTACTCCTCCAGAGTTGGGTGTCCCTATATATCAGTCCCTCACCCTCAGTTCAGCAATCATATGAGGGGTAAGAACTTCCTCATGTATTGGGGGCCTACCTGGCAGCACCACTAAGCCAAAGTGTCCCACTAACAGGTAGCAATATCTATGTTCCTGTTCCTTTTGGTGTGTTGGTTGTAGGATAGTTATCCTGTACTACATGGATAAAATCCAGTTATAAGTGAATAGATGCCAAGTGCATTCTTCTGAGTCTGGGTTAGCTCATTCAGGATGAGCTTCTCTAGTTCCATCCATTTGGCTACAAATTGCATGATTTCATTGTTTCTGATGGCTGAGTAGTATTCCATTGTGTAGATGTACCATAGTTTTTTAATCCATTCTTCAGTTGAGAGACATCTGGGTTGTTTCCAGTTTTTAGCTATTACAAATAAAGCTGCTATGAATATAGATGAGGAAACTTCCTTATGATTTGGTGAGGAGTCATTTGGATGTATACTCAGAAGTGGTATGGCTTGGTCCTAAGGCAGAGCTATTCCAAGTTTTCTAAGATATCACTAGACTCATTTCCATAATGGTTATACGGCAGATCCTTTAGAGCTGGAATTACAGAACATAGTGAGTCACCCAGCGAGGGTGCTAGAAACCAAACTTGGGTCCTCTAAAAGAACAGCAAGTATTCTTAACTGCCAAACCATCAGAAGTCAATTTTTTTTTTTAGTATTTATATTTTGTGTTGATCTTCAGAAACAAATTTTAATATCTTTATCTTTTCAAGACAGTCAGCTTGAGACACTCTTCACTGATGGTACTGCCTTGTAGACCCCCAATGAATGAGGAGGCTCTTGGCCCTCATACGACCTCTCAACTGAGATGAGGGACTGTTATATAAGGACACCCCACCCCAGAGAAATGGGAAGAAAGGGTTAGGAGGTAAAGAAAAAAAATGAAATGTGATGTTTTGGCCTTTTACTACTAATTGTCATAAACTGTTTAGGATAATTAAGAAATGCAAACTAATGGTTATGCAAGCCGGTCATTCTGTTAGGTACTATGACAGCCTGTTATAGTTACTTTCTAAGCTAATCAGAAATAAAGCTGCTAAGAGACAAGCAACATCTGCTTACCCTAATATAAGAGATAGATAAGGCCTCTTCAAAAACCTCAAGAGATCCGCAGAATATGGCATTCAAAGATGTTTTCCTAACTTTAGATTTTTTTATATCAAGACATGTCAACTCCTGACAGCACCCCCTATTCTACCCCAAGTAGAAGATGAGCATCGAAGAATCTCCAGTGGGAGATGACTGAATTAGTCGCAAGCCTATCTCTTGATAGGAAAAGCCCCTTGCTCCAACTGTAGACAGAATGCTGTCCAAAAAGGACAAAACCTGGAAGCAGGTAAGTTGACAGCCTAGCTCTGCCAAGACAGGGTAGGCAAGTCCTTCATAACCCCTGCTCTACAATCCATGTCTGTCAGAGAAACGGAGCCAAACGACTGAAGAGCGATGCTGTAATGTATGAAGAGAAAATGGGAACTGTCCAGGCAGCCACTGGTATGTCATTTCTTAATTTGGGAAGCTGCAGGCCCTGTACTTCCTATAAAATCAGATATATTTACCCCTCTCAGGTCTCTGAGGTGGTTGAAGAACAGATAGCTAGAGCTTCATAATTAAATTTTGAGTTGTTTAGGAGTCAAGAGAGTGCTATAGATCTAAGAAGATGCTTTTAAAATTGTGTTGCAAGTGAGTATGAATGTTGAGTTAGATATAGAACTTTAAACTCATGGAGATGGTTAGATGGTAGAATGTTGAAGTCAGGTGCCAAATACATATGGACTGGACATTGGGAATGTACGCTAAGCCATATAACCCTCATAACTGTGGCCTAATTACCTCTGTTGTTTTGTATTATATTTATTATTATAAGAGAAAGAGCCATTTGTTGGACTGAAAGGGGAAACTGTAGGGGGAAATAAGATATACCTTAAACTTAAAAGAAAAAAAAAGGGAAGAGGATGGGGGGTTGAGGGTGGGAGGGTGGGACTGGAGGGGGCAATAGGGAGGGGACTGCGATTGATATGTAACTTGAAGAAATAAAAAATAAAGAAAAAAAAAAGACAGTCAGCTAAAAGAACTTGCCATTTTTATGCAGACTAGCCAAATTCCTCACCAGCTAAGAGGTCTTTTCCTTCTCAAATTCCAATGATTGTACTATAATTGGATGCAATGCACAATGTTGATTAAGAATTAAATGACATGCTGGATAAATTTATTATGAGATTCAAACAAAATAGCATCCTGTCAATTGCTTTCTAGAAAGACTGGAACCAAAGCAAGATCATTTAGATGCAGTGCAAGAGCTGAAGAAGAGAACTTCATTTTTTTTTTTTTTTTTTTTTTTAATGAAAAGAATCTTTATAACAGAGAAGACAAAATTTTCAGGTTTCTAGGCCTTGTATTTCTTTTCATATGTTAGTTCAGGTAGTGGCTTTGTTTCTGTTTCTGCCTTATGTCTTCATAGTGACCAGCTGTGAAACTTTAAAATAATTTTCCTTTATGCATGAGTGCACATTGCATGCATACCCCAATTTCCTTTTTCTTTTTCTTTCTTTCTTTTTTTAATGTGGGAGGGAGGTGGTGGTTAAGGAAAGTCTCACAAGGCTGAGGCTGGCCTTAAATAGTCATACCATTGAAGATATCCTTGAAATCATGATCCTCCTGCACCCACTTCCAAATTCTGGAATTAATTGTGTATATCACTACACACAGCTATATACATGGATTTCTTTATCCATTCATGCTGGCTAATCCTAGCTACTTTAAAAAATGCAAGTGTCAGTTGGGAGTTCTGACATTCCTGTGTGTTTTGACACATACTTAAAAGAAGGACTGTTGGATCCCACTCCTCTGGAGTTAAGTGTCCCTACATTACAGTCCCCCACCCCAGTTCAGCAGTCATATGAGGGCCAAGAGCCTCCTCATACACTGGGGGCCTACAAGGCAGCACCACTAAGGCAAAGTGTCTCATTGACAGGTAATAAAGTCTATGCTCCTGTTCCCTTTGGTGCATTAGTTTTAGTATAGTTATCCTGTACTATATGGCTAAAATCTGATTATAAGTGAATAGATGCCATGTGCATCCTTCTGAGTCTGGGTTAGCTCACTCAGGATGAGCTTCTCTAGTTCTATCCATTTGGCTGCAAATTGCATGGTTTTGTTATTTCTGATGGCTGAGTAGTATTCCATTGTGTAGATGTACAGTTTTTTTTTTTTTTTTTTAATCTATTCCTCGGTTGAGGGACATCTGGGTTGCTTGTAGTTTCTAGCTATTACAAATAAGGATGCTATGATTATAAATATTCATGTTTATAGACAAGTACTTTTCCAAGCCTTTACCATGGAAGCCTCTTTACAGTGATGAACAACTGATGCAGAGAATCAAAGCTAGTCAAGATGCTGAAAATAATTTACTATTTCATTTTAGCCTAAACAGGAACTTCTCACATATTTTGGAATAAAGAACAGAAATAATTTAAGACCCAGATGATAGGGAGAAGGGCTGTGAAACACTGTTTTGGGCATGACATGATCATTGCAATAATGAAGTCATATCAGCTATTGGTGAGTGCACTGGTTCTATACAAGACTGGGTTTGTCAACTGTCAGTCATGGATAAGAGGAGAGAATCATGGGGACATAGTCTTCAATTGGAAACTATTGGGTATTGATGGTCACTGGACAAACTGGAGTCATTGTCTTCAGTTGTGGTGCCACTGGTGAGCCTACTATGCCCCAAATGATAGTTTCACATCCATACTTAAATGGACAACTCCAGTTACACTCAAATGATCACAAAGCAAAACAAAACACACACACACATACATATACACACACACACACACACACACACACAAAATAATGAAAACAAAACATAACAAAAAATGAGTGTAGGAAAGGGACTTGTAGGAAGGAGAAGTGGAATGTGTGTGTGTGTGTGTGTGTGTGTTTGTGTGTGTGAGTTTCTCTGTATGTGTATGTTGTTTCCAACAACAGCAGTGAAGCCTTCTCTTCACACAGAGCAGCATTTGGAGAGCAAAAGGATTGGTATCTGTTGTCAGTGAAGTCTGGACTCTGAAGAAGTTGAAGCAAAGGACCTGTATATGCTGAGGTCCATGGTAACCACCAAGTAACCTAATATTTCCACATGCTTACAACTTTTTTTTTTATAAGTACTTTATTTTTTTTTCAAGTTACATCTCAGTCGCAAACCCTTCCCTATTCCCCCTTCCTGTCCCACCCTTCCACCCTCTTCCCCCCCCCAACAGCTTCTCTTTTCATTCCAACAAATGGTTCTTTCTCTTATAACAGTAAATTCTATACAAAACAGCAGAATTAAATATGCCACTTTTATGAGAGTTAAATGGTCCAGTATACCTTCCCAATGTCCAGTTCATACATATTTGGCCCCTGACTTTAACCTTCTACCTTCTAACCATCTCCATGAGTTTAAAGTTCTATAACTGACTTAGCTTTCATACTAACTTGCATCACTATTATAACCATCTTCTTAGATCTAGAACGCCCTCTTGATTCCTAAACAACTCAAAATTTAGCTATGAGACTCAAGCTGTCTATTCTTCAACCACCTCAGAGAGCTGAGAAGGATAAATATATCTGATAATATAGGATGTGCAGGGCCTGAAGCTTCCAATACTAAGAAATGACAAACCAGTGACTACCTGGACAGTTCCCATTTTCTCTCCATACATTCCGCATCAGTCTTCAGCCTTTTGGTCCTGTTTCTCTGACAGACATTTATTGTAGAGCAGGGATTGTGAAGGACTAACCTACCCTGTCTTGGCAGAGCTAGGCTATCGACTTCCCTGCTACCAAGTTTTGTCCTTTTTGGACAGCAGTCTGTCTGCAGTTGAAGCAAGGAGTTTTTACATGCCAAGAGATAGGCTTGCCACTAATTCAACCATCTCACACTGGAGATTCTTCGATGCTTTTCTTCTACTTGGAGTAGAATAGGGGGTGCTGTCAGGAGCTGATATGTCACGATATCAAAAAAAATCTTAATTTAAGACCACATCTTTGAATGCCATATTCTGTAGATCTCTTGGGGTTTTTGAAGATGCCCTATCTATCTCTTGTAGTTAGATAAGCAAATGTTGCTTGTCTCTTAACAACTTGATTACTGAGTAGCTTAGAGAATATCTGTGATAGACTGTCTTAGTAGCTCCAAAATAACAAAATAATTTCTTCTTTAAACCAGATTGAAAGATAACACTTTATATATTGTCAAAAACCAAATTTGCTTCAGGAGAAATATTACCTAACCCCCCCCCCAAAAAAAAAAAAGAGGGCGATTGTCCCTGAGTGAGGATTAGGGCAGGGCTCCGTTCTTATCTTTCCAGGAGAATCAAAGCATCCATTCAAGGAACCCAGGGACAATTGGACAACGGAAACCTCAGCAGAAATCAGAATCAGACACCAAAAGAAGACAAGTGACCCAGATGATTCAGCGTGACAGACTCCCTCAATAGATGTCTCCATCAAAAGCCTACAACCACAACAACTCAATATCGCTAAGACCGTTCAGCTCTACACAATGCCCCAGCCAGAACCTCAGTAAAGCCTGGAAGTTCAGCTTCTGCCTACAAACTCCTTAGGACATCTAAACAGCTGAGAACAGAAGGACTGAACATAAAAGGATTGTATTAACATTTTTAACCATTTTTCCATTTTGGTTTGGGCCCCAAACAGGTTTACTATGACCCAAATCAGCAGGAAGTCATTTTAAGAGAGTGACGTCCCATACCCAGAGGGTGGGGAGGGTGTTTCTCCGCCCCCCCCCCTTTTTTCGGTTATTTGAAGGACAACTGAAAACTCTGTTATTTAGGGGAAGAGATTGCAAGTTGTTAAATGGTCCTGTTTAATGGGTTTTGGAAGTTAGACCCAGGGTATTCCTTCTTTCCCTTTTCTGTATCCTTCTTTATTTCCTATGTAGGAATGAACGGACTTGAGAAAAATTGAGACATAGACAGCACAGGAAGGATCAAGAAGAAAGGTCACATTATTGAATATGCCCTTATACCTTTGTATATTGATACAAAATTAATAGTATATTTGGCTAACGTGGTATTGACCATTGTTTATTGTGCAAAAATAAGATTGTATTGGTCTACGTCGGTATTGATATTTGTATATTGATACAAAATTAAGATTATAGTTGGCCACAATGGTATTGACCCTTGTATATGGACGCAATATTAAGATTGTATTGGGCCGCAAAGGCATTGATCTTTGTATATTGATACAAAATTAAGAGTATATTTAGCCACATTTGAATAGATCTTTGTATATTGATACAAAATTTAAGGTAACGCTTCCTAATGGTATCGTACCTAGAGATACTTAAAAATGAAATGTGAAGCTCTGGCCTCTTGATACAAACCGTCTTAAACTGTTTAGGATAGTTAAGAAAAACAAACTCCTAGTCATGCTTACAACTTTTAAAATGTGGGGAAAATACTTCTATATATTCTCAAGGTAGGCAGGGTCAAGAACTCTCTATGCTTTGTGACCATAGTAACCATCAAGCAACCTAATGTTTCCACATGCTTACAAATTAGAAAATGTGAGGAAAAATACTTCTGTATAGTGTCAATATATTCAGGGTCAAGGATCCTATATGGCTTGTATTAAGAGACCAGTCTTGCCTATGGAATCTAGAAATGAAGCATCACACTGGAGAGTAAGAAAATACTTCCATCCTTGGATGCTGCTGAGGACAGTTAGGACTTCTACCAGTGCTCTCTCCTAGGTATCTAAAAAGGAAAAGGGGGGAGCAGAGCACTAAGGAGCCACTGAGAATTATGTGGTTTAGTTCAGCTCAGTTGCATCAAAGCTTAACTCCTAAAGATAACTCAATTGATCTATCCTGAGAGAAAGCATTCACTAAACAAGGTTTTACATGTTCGAAATGCAGTTGTGAATGTTCTTTTTTTTTTTTTTTTTTTTTTGGTTTTTCGAGACAGGGTTTCTCTGAATATCTCTGGCTGTCCTGGACTCGCTTTGTAGACCAGGCTGGCCTCGAACTCATAGAGATCCGCCTGCCTCTGCCTCCCAAGTGCTGGGATTAAAGGCATGCGCCACCACCGCCCGGCTAGTGAATGTTCTTTAGTACTGCTGCTTGCTACATGAAACATCACAAAACAAAAAGGAATTCAAAAGTCATCCTAGCAAAGGAATATCGACAGAAGAATTACCTTTGAATTTGTATTCTTTTCCACAAAAGATAAACAGGGTTTATCTTTTCTCTTACCAGTTTAATTTTCTTATTTTCTTTTTTTTTTAATAATTTATTTTTTATTTCTTCAAGTTACATCTCAATCACAATCCCCTCCCTACTCCCCACTCCAGTCCCACCCTTCCACCCTCCTCCTCCTCAACGCCCCCATCCTCTTCCCTTCTTCTTCTTTTTTTTTTTTTAGTTTAAGGTATTTTCTTATTTTCTTAACTCTAAAATGTCAGCAGTCAAAATTTATGGAATAGTCTATCTCTTATTAACCTTAGTTGTCACAATCAAATTTACTAAAATAGTTCATTCATCAACATGCAGCCTACTTCTCCTACTTCTGCAGGCCTTTCATGGTGTCCACTCGTCATGTTTCAGTAAATGTAGGCAAATCTTCAGAGATTACCACAGCTCATTCTGTAACCTGACAGTCACTGTCCCTGCTACAAGCAAAATACTGAGCTTGTTGTTTTGCTTCCATAGACTAGACCAAAGCAGAATGGAATCTCCCAAGCTTTGACCAGAGTCAGACTGAACTGTGAAATAGGCCAATTTCCCACCTCCCTAAAAAGTGATGTTCACAGCAGCCAGTAATAAAGCATTCAGACGACTTAACTTTCAATTGGACACTTGTTGGGTCATTCAGAATGTGGATCTCCACTGGCTCTATTAATTTTTGCATCTCTTTGGGATATTTATGTATTTTTAAAATTAAAACCTACATTTCTCCCTTTCCTTTTCTCCCTCCAATCCAAGACATAATACAAGTATTACCTCTTACTCCCTTTCAAAATCATGCCTCTTTTTCCTCAACTGTTAATGTTACACACACATTGTATTTATATATTTGCATGTGTGTGCACATGCGTGCGCGCGCACACACACACACACACACACACACACACACACACACACACACATACACACACACTTGTGTATAAATACTTTCATGGCTGTTCACTTATTGATAATCAATTAAGAGCTGGTCAATAATTTTTCAACAATCATTAGTTTCCTATAGTTCTTTGTGAAGGAACGGGCCCTGCGAAATTCTATACTTCCATGTTGGCATGTACATTGGAATAGTTAGTGCTTGTTTAGGTCTTGTATAGGCAAACATACTATCAAGGCATGATGCTGTAGATTTTCTGTCATTTCTGGGATACACAATAACACAGTAAACTTCCTGGTCCTCTAGCTCTTACAATGTTCTGCCTCCTCTCCCACAATGTCTCCCAAGCTGAGGAGTTGTATTGTAGATGTATCAGTTGGGGCTAGAATCATTTTTTCTTTACATTTTGACAAGTGTGACTTTCTGTAATTGTCTCAGTTTGTTGCAAAGGGAAACTTCTTTGATGACAAGCTACATTTATTTGTGAATATAAAGATAAGTATTTAGAATTCAGTTAGAAATTATACTGGTTTAGGAAATTATCAGTAGTAGCTTTTTCTAAAAATTCCACGACTTCACTAGACTTGGATAGTAGACTAGATTTCTAATACCAGGCATACTTTCCTTCCTGTTGAGGGATCTTACAATCAATTAGACAGCTGCTAGTTATTGCCACCTTTAGGGACATCTTGACAACCTAGCCATTGTTGTGGTTTATAGACATCACTGCTTGGTAGGACTACTGGCTATTTCCCTCTTTTGGCAGCTTGCACAGTACCATCTGATACCATGAAAGCTAGTCCTCAGGAAGGAAACATTCCCATAAGATCTACCTCAATTCTTTGAGACTTTGTGTCCAGGTTACATGGTGTCTTCAACTTGACTTATCTTCAACTTCTGGGAAACAACCATGAGTAATAGAAATATTTTAGATTGTTTTGGTTCTTGAACCACTGATCACTAACTCTAAAGGAGACTTCTCATACCTTATAGTGGGATGTTTGTTAGATAGTCTATAGCTCTAGCAGGGAGTATTATCCCCTCAAGTGCTATCATGTCATTGAAAAATATATACTTATATGTAATATATGCATTTTTAGGTAAATATCAAATAATATGATTTACTATGGCTTTTTCTTTCTTTCTTTTTTTTTTTTTGGTTTTTCGAGACAGGGTTTCTCTGAATATCTCTGGCTGTCCTGGACTCGCTTTGTAGACCAGGCTGGCCTCGAACTCACAAAGATCCGCCTGCCTCTGCCTCCCAAGTGTTCGGATTAAAGGCGTGCGCCACCACCGCCCGGCATACTATGGCTTTTTCAAATATCCTTGGTGCTACATATCCCTCTGCCCTTACTCTCCTTCTGTATTGATCTCTCTTTCCCCTCCAAGGCCCCTATTTTTCCTACTCCCCCTTCTTATCAGCTGTATCTTCTATTTTTAAACCCCAATCTGTTGAGAATTTTCTCTTTAAGAATTCCTACATTTACCCATGATCAGGCAGAAATTAACTATCAGCTTCAGAAACAGGAAGGGCCTGGTCACCAGTTTAAAATTTCAGCAGGTTCTCTATGACCAGAGGTCAAAGATCCTCCATGGAAATTGACTCCAACACATGCTATCTGTAGACTTCATGTAAAAATGATTCCTTTAAATGTTTGCTGTTCAACTTCAACCTATCTTGTATGCTAGAGAAGAATAAGTTTATTGTCTTTGGCTCTGAGAATCTGCTGGTGCCAAAAGCTTTGCTTAAATCCCACAGTGCTGAGCGGCTGCCTCAAAAGCTACACCAATAATTTTAGATGGGAACCATGGGATTGGCAGAGTTTAGCTAGCATGTAAACCACAACATATGACAATTCCTATGCATTCTGAAAACAAAGGAAGATTCTTGATATAATTTGGCCCTTGAGATAGAGTCCTGGTCCCCAGAGCCATGTTGCTGGGAGGTGAAAGTTCTTTTCAGAGGTGTGGTTTCAGCTTGACCCTGTTCTCTTCGCTTGCTGTCTGTGGTATAAGTCATCTTGATTCAGCATGTCCTCCTCCTCCCTTGGTGTTTTAGCACATCACAGGATGAAATAAATGGGGTTAATTGATCATGACTGGAATCTCTGAAACTAATTCTCTAAGAGTTTCTTTTAATTACTAATTATCTCAGGTATTCTCGATAGTGACAGAAGCTGGCATTGCTTGTTTGTCACTTGTTTCTTTATTTTTGTTTTGGTTTGGTTTTGGTTGCCTAAACAGTAAAACGGAATATAATAATAACTTCACAGACAAGATGCAAATGAAAGCCTTGCTTTTCAGTACTGCTATAAGGTAATACTCACACCTATTTAAAATCAAACATCATTGTTGAAAGAAGAGAAACTCTTGTTAACTTCCTTATATTGTGAAAAAATATCTGTGTGATAAAAAAAGAAAAAAAATACCTCCTAGCTTCAAAGGTTTTAATCAATGGTTACTTGACCCTGCTACCTTTGGGTCTGTCAAGGAATCCATTGTGGAGAACACCACTCACTTCATGGTGGCTAAGAAACACAGAAAGTCAGAAGAAGGGGACAAGGTCATAAAACCATTTTCTCATCATAACCCTCAAGACTTGTTTCTTCTATGAGGTAACTCCTGAACTTTCTCTCTCTTCTCAAAACTGCCATAAACTAGAGACCATTCCTTCAATACATGAGCTTTTAAGAGAACATTAAGATTCAAACCATAAGAACCACTGTACTAATATTTTAGTAGTCAAAATATTTTTTTCAATTTATAGATAAATGTTGCTTATAATTTTCAAAAGAATGATGGGCTGGAGTTGAATTGAATCTGTGATGGTCACTTTAAATACATACGTCTTCAAAAATAGATCCGAAATATTTCATAATGATGTTTCTAATGTATGTAAAATCAAGATACAGATTCTTATTTAAGCTTGCTCCTTACCTCCAAAGCCTGTTTCCTAACTTCTCCTTGTATGTCATATGATTAGAGAAATGCTGTTCTAACCTTCCTGTGTTCATGATCATCTGGGAGCTCATTCAAACATGGATAATTATCCCAACAAACTCCAGGGTTCACAGACTATGCTTGTTCAAAATCAGGGACCTTCTGATCTCATTAGATATGCCTGAAATCAATGTTCAAAAATATACATCTGCTAATATAGGAACATGAAACTTTTAACTTATAACCTGTATGTATAGATAAGGACTTAGAAAAAGAAATATTAGAGGGCCAAAATAAAAAGTCACTTTAACTCATTTGAACCTTGTCTTCTATATTGTAGTGTATGTGGAGAATGAGCAGAACACTCATTTTAACCTGAGTGGAGAATGATTGAAGGGAATGTCAGATATTGAACAGCTTGACTTTCAAATACTAAAAGTCCTTTTCTGATTTGTGCCGCTGAACATGCATAATAAAATTCAATGTCATTTTCAAATTTCGTCAGTTGTGATATGGAGGCTAATTAGACAAGGATTTGTAAAGTATTTGCCTCTGTAAGACTAAGACTGGCTTTTAAAAGTGAAAGCTGATTAGCTTTTGTTTTCCTTCGGTCTTTCTGTTGTGCATTTTCTTTGGTTGTGCTTCAGAGTAGTAGGAATGCATGAGTTCCTTTCCAGATACCTGACTGATAACCACTGGTGCTTTCGTTTTCTTTTCATTTGCTGGCTATGGTACCATGCATAAGCTTTGTGGCTTTGTTTCCCTTTAATGGAGGCCATGCAGCTTCTGTCCCACATAATTCTTTGAAAACCGTGCAAAGAGAAAAGCTGTACATTCTTTTTCCTGCCAAGTGTTAGGATATTCCATTATGCACTGGCATTTGAGTGGGAGACCTAGAAGATGAATGTGTTCTGTAGGCGTGGATTTCAAATCCCACTTGGTTTAGAAGTGTTCTGCAGAGCAGAGAGTGTTATTTGCTTGAACAGTCCTAAAATGGCTCTCTGCAATGCATTGTGGTTAGTGATGCTTTGTCTTTCCCAACCACCTAGTGAAATGTGTTTTGTTTGATAGTAAAGATATATTAAAATGACCTTTCAGTCCTGCAGAAACAAAGAGAGCCATTTCTGAGGACAGGAACAGCCATTTAACTACCTAAATACCCTGTCACCTTCTGCTTATTTTTGCCTCTTCCCTGGGGCAGAGGTCTTAAATGAATAATGCGCTTGTTTCTTTTGTTTTATTTTTGACTATTAAGTTTTGGGTTGTCTTTGATTTTTGGTTTTGTGTGATATGAATAAGTAAAAAGGTTTCCAATCTCTCTTTTTATTTCCTTTCTACAACCTAGATGTTTAGTTGGGCAATTGTAGTATGCATTCAATATTTTTAAACATGCAAATAAATATGCAAAATAAAATTAGAAGGAAATGGAGGCAGGAAAAGTAATATCTGTAAACATACTTTAGTTTAAAGACTATTGGCAATTCTATATCCTAATCTAACATGGACAGATGATAGATGCTCATTTGAATTTAAAATGATTAAATTTGGTTGCCAACACAACTAGGTTAAGAAACATTTGGTGCAGCACACCGTGGATGTGTCTGTAAGGGCATTTTCAAAATAATTAGATGGTGTGGGCTCTGAAATAATACATGGATGACCATCTTTGTGTGTTCATAATGCAATGGTATTAGTGGGAGACATTTGTAAGCTTAAAGGTAGAGTAAAGTTGGAGGAAGCAGACCAGAAAGTGGCAGGAAGATGCCCTTGGCTATAATATGTCCTTTTCTCTGTTTCCTGCTCCTATGAGATGAGAATCTATCCTGCCACACATCTGCCACCATCACTTCTCTCTCAACTAAAAGATAGCTTTCCCCAATTGAGTGACTTCTGTCTGATATTCACTCACAGCTACACAAAAGTATCTAGTGGGGGGAATGACAAGAGTAACAGGACCTAGGATTCTAAAAAATAAATGGTAAATGTTAAATCCAATAAGCATGTAACTAAAAAGAGAAATACACATCTATTCAACATCCAAAGAAAAAGTTTCTAGTACCAACATAGATGGTAATATGGCAAGAATTGACAAAATAAAAATTAAAATAAATATAAATAAAGGAAGCCGAAATAGTGTTGATGGCATACATAAACGAATACAAATTCTGTGATTTGCTTAAGTAGAAAATTAGTCAGTGCTAACGTTTGGGTATGTCCTTCCAAAAAATTCAGAAGTCATCAATATAATGACATGAGAAAGTAGGGTGGGGGATTGTAATGTAGGGACACTTAACTCCAGAGGAGTGGGATGGAAGGGATAGGGGGTAGAGGGTGGGAGGGAGGGATTGGGAGGGGTGGAAAGAGGGTACTGTGATGGAGATGTAACCTGAGGTAATAAATAAATGTAAAAAAAATAGTTTAATGTCATGCTTTTTTTGACAAAACCATCATAATAAGTCTCAACACCCAAGGGCCTGTAACTTCCTCTTCCTTTTCTATGGGATTTTATAGGTTCATAGTTCCAGGCACTATTTCTTTCTTATACAGCAGGTCTCAAAAATTACTCAAACACCAGTCGGTTATTCCTATAACACCCATGTCTAATCACACATCTTGCCTGGCAAGTTAATATTGTTGCTTGAAAAGTTCACAGCTGCATAAGACTGCTGTTGATATTTTCTCCCAGTAGTCTACGTAGCACCTTCCAGAACTATGTACACTAACTAGCAGGAAGGGAGATTCCAGGTTGCTTTTCTTTCTTTTCTTGAAAAAAAGTCTGTATATGTTAGTACCACCAACTGTAAGTACAATGTGAGTATGCATAAATTATACAAAAATAGCATCATATATTCCTTTATGAAAATAACTATAATATATATGTTTACTCTCAATAAACGTAACATGTACATTAACTTTAAATAGTCCACTTTTCTTGTATATATTAAATTTTCTATAAGAGTCAACCTTGGATAACTTGTTAACTGCTTTCATTTTCATTGACATAATGTTTATATTAAGCCACATAATTCCAATATGATCTATGGCTACTTATAGTTTTTAAAAGCCTCTAAAATGGAAGAAAAAATAAAATTAGCTGATTTACTTTGATCTGTTTGCAACTTAAGGAGTTCTGGGGATTTCCTTTTTCATAATTTACAAATTGTCCTTCATGTACTAATATATCAATGAATATTCTAAAATTACTATTATGACTGACATTTTACATCATTTACATCAGAGAGAAGAGAGCAATTATTTTGGCTATACAAACATTGATATCTATTTTCTTTACAAAGATATTATTGATTTCTATTAAATTCTTATGTATAATTTTGACAGAATTAAATACATTCATTATTCTTATGATATAGTACACTTACAAGAACTCAAATAAAACAAAGAGAGGAATTGGAGTTTAGCATGGATGAGTTAAAAGACCTTACCGTCATTTAACACACATACACAAACACACACACACACACACACACACACACACACACACACACACAGGCACAGACACACACACAGAAACACAGACACACACAGAGACATAGACGCATACAGACACACAGACACACACACACATCACATAAAATCATATGCATATATACATAAGTAAATACATAAAATAACTGTAGGTTTCCCCTTCCTGGGAAATTTCTGGGGACCAGCCCATGAGAGTAAAGGGAGCAGAGGTTAGGGTTCAGACAGTCATGAGTATGACACACTGACTTCCAGATCTGCTTTAGTGAGACAACTCAACCTTATTCAAGATGAATAAGGATTTTATAGAATTTTAGGGAGTGGATAGGAATTTCCAGGTAGGTGTACATTATTGGCTGGGGGCTTAAGGTACTGGAAATGTTTTAATTGGATGGAGAGGCATTCCAGGAATCCCAGGTGTCTGCTTCAGGGGCATGGGGGATTAGGGGATGGGGGAGCTGAGAAGAGGTTCTTATTGGTAGGAAAAAAGTTGAATCTGTAATTTCTCTAAGGACTATGTGACATTCCTCAGGTAGAGAATGTGGGCAGGAGGTGGGCTCCCAGATAAGTAGAGAAGAGGAAACCCTGCTGACAAAGGGAGTCCTCTATTTTTCTGAGCTCAGGGCTGTCCAGTCATAGGAGACTGTGACATTAGCAGCAGGGTCTTCAACAATAACTACAGTAAGAGGGGAATGTTCAGAGAGAATTTCTCTCTATAGTCCAATAGTGAAAGGTAACAGCTGACATTTTTGGCTATATCATTTAACTTTTTGCTGATTTAGATTCTTGATTATGAAGAAAAAATCTAAGACACATTCAAAGTCATGTTATTAGAAAAAATGCACAATCTTATGATGTATGGTCCCAGAAACATTTTATGAAGCATCATTAATTATAAAAACCAACAAACATCCTTTTGAGATGGTTTCCAGGTTTAAATTATCATTGCATTATGGCAAAAATTAAAGTGCAAGTTTAGGAAAACTGGAAATTACCTGTTGCCCGGAAACAGGTCAGGAAAAATCTCCCACAGAAATGAGAAGGACTGTCTGGATGAATTTAGTTCTCATTCAGTTAAAGTAAGTTTTACACTAAGTTCACTAAGAAGAAATGCATAGAGGAATACAAAATGTGAGACAAGTTATTTGTGAGAATAACATTTGAATAACATTTTAAAAGGAACTGAATCAAGCATTCTAAGCTAAAGAGGTTTGAAAGAAACAACAAAGAATTACCACTGATAGATACTAATGTTGAGTTAAAGGTCTTTCACTGAATTCATTGACCTTAGAATCACCCGAGGTTCAACTTTTTATAACAATTATCAATGTTTTGTGTTTTTTCATTCATTAAATTATGTTTGGGATTAAGATACAATAAAATTCCCATAATATATTACTGAGGTTACAAATAGCTTGTAGAGCAACACTTCTGACATATGGCACTTAAGACTAAAGTCTATTCAAATTATTGCCCTTCCCCAGTGTGTATGAGTCCAGTGCAAGTACCTGTGCTGTGGGTTCTCTCTCTTTCTCTCCCTCCTTTAGATAGAAAAACACAAACTATTCCCATCACACTTTAGCCCTTATTACTGATAAACCCAATCAAGAGATTAGTCAAATTTTCAGAGAACACAAAAGAACAACTGTAATCTTTCTCCTCTTGACAATGGTTCCTTCCACAGAGGTGTGATTTACTTTGTTTGCCACAATAGCTACATGAAGGCATTATACAGGTATTGATATGCGGTAAGGCATAAATCAGTGCACAAGAACTAGGAGAGAAAGAAAAGAGTGCTACTTTAGTCAAACAATGAGCTTTGTATGCCAGCTGTGAAAGCCTGTCAGGGTGAGCAGAGCAAACCCTGTCAAGGCTCATGAGGTTGAATTTGACTGCAATCACAAGAAAGCAGGAAAGGTCATATTATGCTGAGGACCTCTGGGAATATTGCAGACTAATTTGGACCAATTCTGTCAAAAGAATAGCTAAGTTACTTTAAACATTGGGTTTCAAAAAAAAAAAAAAAGTTTATGAGGACTGGAGATAAGGCTTAGAAGGAGAGAAGCAGGAAGATCCAGCATTCAAGATCTGGGCTGCATAGTAACATTCAGGATAGGCTGGGCTACATAATACCATGTCTCAGAGAGAGAAGACAGGTTGAAAGAAAGGAATGAAAAGCAAAGAATGAAAAATGATGAACTGAAGAGACGAGACACCTATAAGCCAGGAAAGAATATTACATTTCAAATTATTTCTTTGAGTCAAAACTGCTCATCACAGTTTGTTCTTTGACTGATAAAATCATTAACCTAGAGATACTTAAAAAAAAAAAAAAGCCAAGAACAGTGTCAGCCACCTATTCCTAGCAACATTCTCTACCTGGAAATCCAATAGCCACTCCTAGGATTCAAGTAGGCAAGTTTTATTCTATTTCCTGCCCACCATTACAATTAATTCCTTTAATCTCATCACCAGCCCTATAGCAGACCATTTGTAAGGAAGTATCCTTCAACCCTACCTTCATTCCACAATGCCTCAATACCCTTATACACCTTATCTTAAGTGTAGACAATATACTCTTAGCTCTTTCCTAAAGCCCCTCCCATCTCTTTTCTCTTGTCATTTTCTCTTAGCCTACCTCTATTCCTCCACCCATTCACCCTCTGACCTGAAGAAGCACTCTTTACTGGGTAACTCACAACTACCACACTTTCCAATAATCTAGAGGGGTCAATAGAAACCAAGGAATGGAACATTGCATATCAAATTAATTCTCTGAGTCTAAATTGTCAACAAAGACAAGATCATGCATGAACACTTAGAATCACAACCATTCCAAACTCAGATGCCTAGATACCATGTCAATACATCTTCACTAAAACCAAGTAATTCTATTAGAGTAAGCCCTTTGAAATGCAATATAGATGAATCACAAAACAATAAAACAATGACTTCAAAATAGCTATTAATAATATGCTCAAGGACCTTCAAGAAGATATAAGTAAATCACTTAATGAAGTCTGTGAAAACAAAAACAGTGGAATTAAATAATGAAGACAATTCAGGACATAAAAGTAGCATCTAACAAAAAGAAATAAAATCACTAAAGGTAAATTTTTATATGTTTATTTACTAATTCAAGTTACATCTTAATCACAGACCCTCCCACCTCCCCTTCCAGTTCTACCCTTACTCCCTCTACACCCTCTCCAACCTATTCTACTCCTCCAATCAGCCCCCTTCAGTTCATCATTAACATGATGGCTAAGAGCTTCCAGAGCTTTCTCTGGAGCCTGACTTAACAGCTCAGCTAGGGTAAAGTGTCTCAATAACAGGCAACAAAGTCCATGACTAAGACTGCTCCACCTCTATTTCTTTTTTTTAATTTAAATACTTTATTTTTTTTTCTTCAAGTTACATCTCAGTCACAAACCCCTCCCTATTCCCCCTTCCTATCCCGCCCTTCCACCCTTTTCCCCCCAGAAGTTTCCCCTTTCAGTCCAACAGATGGTTCCTTCTCTTATAACAGTAAATATTATACAAAACAACAGATATAAATATGCCACATTTATGAGAGTTAAATGGCCCAGTATATCTTCCCAATGTCCAGTTTATACATATTTGGCCCCTGACTTTAACATTCTACTATCTAACTATCTCCATGAGTTTAAAGGTCTATATATGACTCAACATTCATACTAACTTGCAACACACTTTTAAGAGTATCTTCTTAGATCTATAACACCCTCTTGATTCCTAAACAACTCAAAATTTAACTATGAGACTCTAGCTGTCTATTCTTCAACCACCTCAGAGACCTGAGAGGGATAAATATATCTGCTTATATAGGAAGTGCAGGGCCTGCAGCTTCCAAAACTAAGAAATGACATACCAGTGACTGCCTGGACAGTTCCCATTTTCTCTCCATACATTCCTGCATCAGTCTTCAGTCTTTGGGTCCTGTTTCTCTGACAGACATTTGTTGTAGAGCCAGGATTATGAAGGACTTACCTACCCTGTCTTGGCAGAGTTAGGCTGTCGACTTCCCTGCTAACAAATTTTGTCCTTTTTGGACAGCAGTCTGTCTGCAGTTGGTGCAAGGGGTTTTTTCATGCCAAGAGATAGGCTTGCCACTAATTCAACCATCTTACAGTGGAGGTTCTTTGATGCTTATCTTCTACTTGGAGTAGAATAGGGGGTTCTGTCAGGTGCTGATATGTCTCGATACCAAAAAAAAAGAAAACCTTAATTTAAGATAACATCTTTAAATGCCATATTCTGCAGATCTCTTGGGGTTTTTTGAAGATGCCCTATCCATCTCTTGTATTTAGATAAACAAATGTTGCTTGTCTCTTAGCAACTTGATTACTGGGTAGTTTAGAGAATATCTGTGATAGACTGTCATAGTAGCTAACAAAGTGACATGTTTGCATGACTAGGAGTTTGTTTTACTTAACTATCCTAGACCGTTTTAGACGGTTGGTATCAAGAGGCCAGAGCTTCACATTTTATTTTTAAGTATCTCTAGATATGATACCATTAGGAAGCGTTACCTTTAATTTTGTATCAATATACAAAGATCTATTCAATTGTGGTTAAATATACTCTTAAGTATTTATCAATATACAAATATCAATGCCTATGTAGCCCAATACAATCTTAATATTACGTCCATATACAAGGGTCAATACCATTGTGGCCAACTATAATCTTAATTTTGTATCAATATACAAAGATCAATACCGATGTAATCCAATACAATCTGATTTTTGCACAATAAACAATGGTCAATACTACTTTAGCCAAATAAACTACTAATTTTGTATCAATATACAAAGGTATATGGGCATAGTCAATAATCTGCCCCTTCTTCTTGGACCTTCCTGTGCTATGTCTATATCTCATTTTTCTCAAGCCTATGCACTCCTACATAGGAGAGGAAGAAGGATACAGAAAAGGAAAAGTAGGAATTCCCTGGGGCTAACCTCCAAAACCCATTAAACAGGACCATTTATGAGCTTGTAATCTCTTCCTCTAAATATCGGAGTTTTCAGTTATCCTTCAAATAACCAAAAAGAAGGGCAGAGAAACACCTTCTCCACCCTCTGGGCATGGGACATCGCTCTCTTAAAGTGACTTCCTGCTGATTTGGGTCGTAGTAGACCTGTTTGGGGCCCGAACCCAAATGGAAAAAATGGTTAAAAATGTTAGTACACTCCTTTTATGTTCAGTCCTTCTGTTCTCAGCTGTTTAGATGACCTAAGGGGTTTGTAGGCAGAAGCTGATCTTGCAGGCTTCACTGAGGTTCCTGCTGGGGCATTGTGTAGAGCTGAAAGGTCCCAGCGACATTGGATTGTCGTGGTTGCAGCCCCCTGATGGAGACAGCTATTGAGGAAGTCTGCCAGGCAGAATCAACTGGGTCACTCGTCCTCCTTGGTGCCTGATTCTGCTCTCTGCTGAGGTTTCCACTGTCCAGCCGTCCCTGGGCTCCCCTAATGGACGCTTCGATTCTCCTGGAAAGATAAGAACAGAGCCCTGCCCCAATCCCAACCCTGGTTAATTGCCCTCTTTTTTTTTGGGGGGGGGGGGCTAGGTAGTACTTCTCCTGAAGCAAATTTGGCCTTCCGACAACATACAAAGCGTTATCTTTCAATCCGGGTTAAAGAAGAAATCATTCTGTCACCTTGGAGCTAAACCAGCTCTAGTGTATATATTTTGAGATCCCAAAGGACAATCTGCCTGCATCGAGAAGGCCTTTTGTAAGTAGCCTCCAAACCTAGGTCCCTCCAAATCCCATGTGTGTGTCTCTGAACTCTAATTATTGGGATCAGAGACCTGTGTTTCCCATCTGAACGGATCAAAGATGTGTTCCACCACTCCTGGATCGAAGTCTTTCTCTATTTAGAGTTTGCCCTCCATCAGGCTGACCCTGAGCTCCGGGATCTGCCCGTTTCTGTCTCCAGTGTGCTGGGAGCTGGGACCAAGGGTGTACTCTTCTTCAATGGTGGGACCAAGAGTATGCACCCTCACCACCCCGCTCCGTATGACTCCAGAATACATAACCCCACCAAATCTCCGGTGCTCCCCCCCCCCCCCCCCCCCCCCCCCGTCTCCACTGAAGTCAAAGGCATGGGCCAATACCACAATTCTCTTGTATTTTACCTTATCTCCAGGTCTTCTCTACACCTAGAGGTCTGAAAACCAGGCATAACGGCTGTATCCTCTACTCCATTCATAGTGTTTCAGCCCTGCCACCTGCCTTTTTTTTTTTTTTTTCAGTTAATAAATTTATTTGTTTGTTGCTTCAGGTTACATCCTTATCATATTGTCCTCTTTTCCCGCTCCCCAGCCCCACCCTCCCATGCTCTACCCCCTGACCCTTCCATCTTGTTCCTCTGGGGTGGAGTGCCCCTGTCTAACAGTCTCTCACCACAGATCAGGAGTCATATGAGGGCCAAGAGCCTCTTCATTCTCCGGGGGCCTACGAGGCAGTACTGCCAGTGAAAGGTGTCTCCTTGCTACTGGGGTAATACTAAAAAAAAGAACAACAAACACACAAACCCACAAAAACAAGGAATATCCACAAAAAAAGAGAGGAAAAAGAGAAGGGAAAAGGAAAAAGAAAAAAGAAAAAAAGAAGGAAAAAGAAAAAGATAAAAAAAAATTTATGTCCATGTTCCTTTGGTGTGTTGGTTGTAGTACAGATATCCTGTACGATATAGTTAAAATCCTACTATAAGTGAATAGATGCCATGTGCATCCTTCTGAGACTGGGTTAGCTCACTCAGGATGAGCTCCTCTAGATGCATCCATTTGGTTGCAAATTGCATGATTTCATTGTTTCTTATAGCTGAGTAATATTACATTGTATAGTTGTACCATAGTTTTTTAATCCATTCTTCAGTTGAGGGACATTTGGGTTGTTACCAATTTCTAGCTATTACGAATAAGGCTGCTGTGAACGTAGATGAGGAGACTTCCCTATGTCTCCGTGAGGTGTCCTTTGGGTGTATACCCAGAAGTGGTATGGCTGGGTCCTGAGGCAAGGTTATTCCCAGATTTCTAAGATATCGCCAGACAGACCTCCATAGTGGTTGCACAAGCCTGCACTCGCACCAGCAATGGAGTAGGGTTCCCCTTTCTCCACACCCTCGCCAGCATGCGTTATCATTTGAGCTCTTTATCTTAGCCATTCTAACAGGTGTTAGGTGGAATCTCAGGGTCGTCTTGAGTTGCATTTCTCTGATGATTAAGGATGTTGAACATTTATTCAGGTGTCTCTCAGCCCTTAGGGATTCCTCCTTTTTGAATTCTCTATTTAGCTCCATCTTCCATTTTTTGATTGGATTATTTGGTCCTTGGCATTTAGTTTCCTGAGTTCTTTGTAGATTTTAGATAATAGCCCTCTATCAGATGTGGGGTTGGTGAAGATTTTCTCCCAGTCTGTTGGTTGCCGTTTTGTTCGAATGACAGTGTCCTTTGCCTTGCAGAAGCTTTTCAGTTTCATGAGGTCCCATTTATTGATTGTTGATCTCAGGTCCTGAGCTGTTGGTGTTCTGTTCAGGAAGTTGTCACCTGTGCCAATGAGTTCGAGGGTTTCTCCTACTTTTTCTTCTAGTGTCTTTAGTGTGGCCGGCCTTATGTTAAGGTCTTTGATCCACTTGGAATTAAGTTTTGTACATGGTGATAGGTATAGGTCTAATTTCATTCTTTTGCAAGTGGACATCCAGTTGGACCAGCACCATTTTTTGAAGATGCTGTCCTTCTTCCATTGTGCGTTTTTGGCTTCTTTGTCAAAGATTAGTTGGCCATAGGTGTGTGGGTCCATGTTTGGGTATTCAATTCGATTCCATTGATCCACTGGTCTGTTTCTATACCAGTACCATGCTGTTTTTATTACTGTTGCTCTGTAGTACAGCTTGAAATCTGGGATGGTGATACCTCCAGATGTTTTTTCATTGTACAGGATTGATTTAGCTATTCTGGGCTTTTTGTTGTTCCATATGAAGTTGAGACTAGCTTTTTCCAGGTCTATAAAGAATTGTGTTGGTATTTTGATAGGAATTGCATTGAATCTAAATATTGCTTTTGGTAGGATAGCGATTTTTATTATGTTGATCTTACCTATCCATGAGCATGGGAGATCTTTCCATCTTCTAAAGGCCTTTCATTTCTTTCTTCAGGGGCTTGAAATTCTTGTTATATAGGTCCTTTACATGCTTGGTTAGAGTTACCCTCAGGTAGTTTATGTTGTTTGTGGCTATTGTGAAGGGGGTTGTTTCCCTTATTTCTTTCTCGGTATATTTGTTTGTTGTATAAAGAAGGGCTTCTGATTTTTTTGAGTTAATTTTGTATCCAGCCACCTTGCTGAAGTTGTTTATCAGCTGTAAGAGTTCTTTGGTGGAGTTTTAGGGGCCGCTTATGTATACTAACAGATCATCTGCAAATAGGGATAATTTGACTTCTTCATTTCCAATTTTTATCCCTTTGATCTCCTTTAGTTGTCTTATTGCTCTAGCAAGGACTTCAAGTACTATATTGAAGAGATATGGTGAAAGTGGACATCCTTGTCTTGTCCCTGAGTTTAGAGGAAATGCTTCAAGCTTCTCTCCATTTAATTTGATGTTGGTTACTGGCTTGCTGTATATTGCCTTTATTATTTCTAGGTATGGTCCTTGTATGCCCGTTCTCTCCAGAACTTTTAGCATGAAGGGGTGTTGGATTTTGTCAAATGCTTTTCTGCATCTAACGAGATTATCATGTGTTTTTTTTCTTTCAACTTGTTTATGTGGTGAATTACATTGATAGACTTTCATATATTGAACCATCCCTGCATTCCAGGGATGAAGCCTACTTGATCATGGTGTATGATACTTTGGATGTGTTCTTGAATTTGGTTTGCTAGTATTTTATTAAGTATTTTTGCATCTATGTTCATGAGGGAGATTGGTCTGAAGTTCTCTTTCTTTGTTGGGTCTTTGTGTGGTTTAAAATCAGAATGACAGTGGCCTCATAGAATGAGTTTGGCAGTGTTCTTTCTGTTTCTATGTGGTGGAAGAGTTTGAGAAGTAATGGTGTTAGTTCCTCTTTGAAAGTCCTGTAGAATTCCATGCTAAAGCCATCTGGCCCTGGGCTTTTTTGGTTGGGAGATTATTAATGATTGTTTCTATTTCATTGGGTGTTATTGGGCTGTTTAAGCTGTTAATCTGATTTTGATTTAGTTTTGGTAGGTGGAATTTATCGAGGAAATTGTCCATTTCACTTAGGTTTTCAAATTTAGTGGAATATACATTTTTAAAGTAATGCCCGAATATTTTCTGGATCTCCTCAATGACTGTTGTTTTTTCTCCCTTTTCATTTATGATTTTGTTGTTTTGGGTTCTTTCCCTTTGCCTTTTAGTTAATTTGGCTAGGGGTCTGTCTATTTTGTTGATTTTCTCAAAGAACCAACTCTTGGTTTCATTGATTCTTTGTATAGTTCTTTTTGATTCTAAGTTGTTGATTTCAGCCCTAATTTTGATGATTTCCTGCCTTCTGCTCTTCTTGGGAGTGTTTGTTTCTTTTTTTTTCCAATTCACCCAGCTTAGCTGTTAGTTCACTAATATGAGCTGTCACAATTTTCTTTTTAAAAGCACTTAGTGCTATGAACTTTCCTCATAGCACAGCTTTCAATGTATCCCATAGGTTTGGGTATGTTGTGTCTTCATTGTCGTTGGATTTTAAGAAGTCTTTGATTTCCTTCTTTATTTCTTCCCTGACCCAGTGGTCATCCAGTAAGGAGCTCTTCAATTTCCATGTGTGTGTAGGCTTTCTGTTGATTCTTTTGCTGTTGAAGACCAGCTTTATTCCATGGTTGTCTGATAAGATACAAGGTGTTATTTCAATTTTCTTGTATCTATTGAGACTATCCTTGTGACCAACTATGTTGTCGATTTTGGAGAAGGTTCCATGTGGTGCTGCTAAAAAGGTGTATTCCTTTGTGTTTGGGTGAAATGTTCTGTAGATATCTGTTAGGTCCATTTGTTTCATGATCTCTGTTAGCCTCAATATTTCTCTGTTTGTCTTCTGTCTTGATGATCTGTCCTTTGTTGTGAGTGGGGTGTTGAAGTCTCCCACTACTAATGTGTTGTGATCGACGTGCGCTTTAAGTTTTAGAAGTGTTTCTTTTACAAAAGTAGGTGCCTTTGTATTTGGGGCATAGATGTTCAGTATTGAGATTTCTTCTTGATGAATATTCCCTTTAATGATTATATAGTGCCCTTCTTTGTCTTTCTTCATTAACTTCAGTTGGAAGTCTGTTTTGTTTGATATTAGGATGGCTACTCCAGCTTGCTTCCTGGGTCCATTTGCTTGGAAAACCTTTTCCCAGCCCTTTACTCTGAGGCAGTGTCTATCTTTCGTACTTAGATATGTCTCTTGTATACAGCATAAGGAAGGGTCTTGCTTGCGGTTCCACTCTGTAAACCTATGTCTTTTTATTGGGGAGTTGAGTCCATTGATGTTGATGGATAGTAGTGACCTGGGGTTGTTATTTCCCATTAGTTTGGTATAGGTGGTGGTCCTGTGCCTCTTTTAGTTTAGTTGCTGAGGGGTTTTCTATTCCCTTTGTATTCTTGGGTGGAGTTTTCTTCTCTGGGTTGGGATTTTCCTTCTAGGATTTTCTGTAGGGCTGGGTTTGTGGGGAGATATTGTTTAAATTTGATTTTGTCATGGAATATCTTGTTTTCTCCATCTATGTTGATAGAGAGTTTTGCTGGGTAAAGTAGTCTGGCTAACCACCTATGATCTCTCAGGACTTGTAGTATATCTGATCAGGCCCTTCTAGCTTTTAAAGTTTCTGAGGAGAAGTCAGGTGTAATTCTGATGGGTCTGCCATTGTATGTGACTTGACCTTTTTCTCTTACAGCTTTTAATATTCTTTCTTTGTTCTGTGCATTTGGTGTTTCAATTATTATGTGGCGAGAGGAGATTCTTTTCTGGTCTAATCTGTTTGGTGTTCTGTAAGCCTCTTGGATTTTTATTGGCATCTCTTTTTTTTTCAGGTTTGGGAAGTTTTCCTCTATGATTTTGTTGAAGATATTTCCTGGACCTTGGAGTCGGGAGTCCTTTCTTTCCTCTATACCTATAATTCTTAGGTTCTGTCTTTTCATTGAGTCCTTGATTTCTTGGATGTTGTGGGTGAGAGATTTTTTTAGCCTTCTCATTTTCTTTGGATGTTGTACTGATTTCTTCCACTGAATCTTCCATGCCTGAGATCCTGTCTTCCATCTCTTGCATCCTATTTTTGATACTCCCATTCATAGTTCCTGTTCTCTTCCCTTGGATCTCCACTTCCTCTTTTAACTCTGACTGTGTTTTCTGTATTGTTTCTATTTCTATTTTCATGTCTTGTATGGTTTTGTTCGTTTTGTACATTTCCTTCTCCAGCTTGCTTGTTTTTGTATGAAAATCTTTCATTGCTTTGTCCTTTTCCTGTTCAAGGTCTGTCACCTTGGCTTGGAGCTCTTTAATGGTGTTGTTCCTTGTTTTGACTTGTAGAATTGTGGCTTCCTTGAATTCCTTCATCAATTTAAGTTCTTCTTGCAGGGTCTCTATCACTTTCCATAATGCAGAATTGTCAACGTTTTCATGTGTTTCTGTTGGTGTGAGGTAATCCGAATTGGATGAGGTAGGAGAATTCTGCTTTGTTGGAGTCATATTTCCTTGATTTTTATTTATTTATTTATTTATTTATTTTTACCTTTGGCCATTGGGTGCGTTTAGCTGTCTTTTCTTGTCGTTTTCTGTGCTTGGATCCACAGTGGATGATTTGGTGCAGGGGACGAGTTACTTGGCTATCTGTTGTTGCTTACAGGGGGATTTCAGGGTCACTGTGGTTTTAATCTCCTGAGGCACTGTGAGCTGGTGCAGCCTTTTCCCAGGTTTTGAGTAATGGACCAGGATTGTTTCACTGCTCCCAATTCAGACTTCCCCATGTTGCACTCTGTGATATCAGCCTGTAATGGTTCTGATGGTATGGACCTGTTTGCCCAGGCACAGATTCTGTGGGCTTTGTTTGTCATCACGGAGGCTCACAGGGTCTGGCTCCACACCTAATATGTCTGGATTTTCCAGAATACAGCTATGGTCCCGATTTCTGGTTTCTCACTAGGCTTCTCGCCAAAGGTCTGGCCTCTGTGCCTGATTCCCTCCCTGTCTGCTCAGCCACGGGTCTCCTTCCCTGGCTGCTTGGCCATGGGTGCACAGAGCCCCGGATCCTCTGGCTGGCTGCCTGAATGGTCCTCTCGCCCCAGCAGCTCAGCCATGGGTGCGTGGATACCTGGCCCCGCCCTCGCCTGGCTCTCTCCCCAGTTGTCCTGCCGTGGGTTCGCAGGGATTTGGCCCTGCCAGCCGGGCTCACTCCCCAGCTGCGCTGCCGTAAGTGCGTGGGATTTGGCCCCTCCCACCTGCTTTTGTGTTCCCGGCTTCCCGTGCTCTCTCGGAACCTCCCGCCCTCCGCTTCACGAGTGGCTGCGGACCACCCGCTGAGCCCCCTGTTTTTTCCTTGCTAAGCCTTCCACTATCTCGCAAATTTTTTAAGTGGGTATAAGTTCAACCTGATGTGTGGTGAGCCCAATAGGCCAGCGATCTATGGCCAAGTGGACCCTGATTCTGCCTGCTATAAGTTGGGATCGATCTTACCAGGCGCCTCTCCAAATGGGAGTTCCCGAATCCCGGGTTTAGTGGCTTCCGTGTCTGCGAGAGATGGGAGAGAGCCTTACCCTGGGACTTTTAACAGTCCCTTGGGAGCTGTGAGTGTTCCCGGGAGGGTCTTGCCCCTCCGGTTTTTGCACAGTGCCCAATAACTCTGTGTTTTTATGGCTCTTTTTTTCCCAGCGTTCAAAATGCGTCAGTGCAGGTCGCCGCCATCTTGGCCCTCCGAGAATTATTTTCAATAAAGAAAAACAACAGTGTGCACCCACAGAAGCTTCAAGGTGGCTTTGTTCCTCATTCATTGAGAAAGAAACTTCCCAGCCTTCTCTCTGTGGGTCATGGAATTATGGAGTTCTGTAATCAATGGGACCAACAGTAAAGCATCTCCTCTTCATTTTATAAACATTATCCAAGAGAGTAAAGACACTGCTTAGCAACTAGTGACTGCAGTCAGCATGTTCCACAGCAGAGATGGAGTAAAATTCCCAGAGTAAGCATGGCCAAGACTCTGGGTGGGAAATACAGACAATTCCACAGCCAATCAGAGAATGAGGCATTGTTTTCCATGTGCTTTCTTTACATGTATAAAATTTAAAACAAGATATTTTTAGCCTACATGTTAATATTTTCATTAAATAAATTAGATCTACTAAGTTGCTGAAGCAGTAATGAGTTATATTCTGCATTGAGAATTTTTTCAGAGGAAAACACCTTGAAGCTAGAATACACACAGAAATGAAGAGGGCATGCTAACTCATGTTTCCCCCCACCGGCATACTCTCAGAGTCCTTGCTTATTTTCTTAATAGGAATATATTCTCAATTTATATTTGGCAAACAGTCCATGCCTCTGTTACATAAAAAGTATGATAGCAATTTACAAAAGCCATGCTACTCAGAATAAGATTAGTGACTTTGACATGGGTTGAAAATGAAGGGTTTGGATATTGAAAGTATAGCTTGGTATAACTACCAGAAAATGCACTTCTTGAAACTGCACACAAGAGCTTTCGTGTTAATTGAAAATCATCCTAAGTGCTCTTATTTTCACGAGGTGTAAAAATAATGGGGCCCTTCAGTTGATGTTGTGTTCAATAATTTTATTGATAAACAGTGTATCCAGGATGTCTCTATTATGGCTTTGGTATGACTTGTTTCTGGCTAAACATAATTCTTTCTGTCCTTCTGCTTCTGTTTTATCTTTGGTTCATACAATAACCTGCTTTATTTTTCTCTTTGTCAAGTACTTGATCCATAGACAAATGGATCTTCCCACTCTTAAGTTACTATTCATTTTGAATGGCCTTCTGTCAGACTTTGTGAGCTGATGAGTTTCCACTATTTGAGCATCCAGGACAAGTCAAAAATCCACTGACAAGGCAAAAATCTTGCTAATTTTATTTTTAAATCAATGGATGAAAGATTCCAAGGTATACTACCTCAGGAATCAATCAGTGAGAATTAGATTTTGTTTGGTTTTGGTACTTGTCTCAAAAATATGGGTCCATATGAACTTCTAATAGGCAACTTTCATAACATTCAGTTTCCCTTCTATTAAATACTCAGATGACTGTAATAGGATGATACAGCTCATCCACAGTATATGCATGGCAAAGCTTCAGTGATTTCATGTAGAATTGTGGTGGAGGGCAGAAATCTCTGTTAAGTATGTTTAATAGTTTCTGAAAAGAATAATGCTCATGATAAAAGCTTGTGGCCTGGATAATTGCATAGAAAATCATGTGCAGATGACAATCTGCAAGTGACAAACAATATCCTGGTGGAACCAGTTGAAAGTCAGCTTATTTTTTTTTAATTTAAAAAATATCACTATGGGTTTAATGCCACTTTTGTTCAAGTATATCATGTATTTTGATTGTATTCATCCTCATTTCATTCTTCTTCATCAAGTCTTGTTCTACTTCTGCTATTGGTCCCTTTTGTGCTTTCATAACATGTGTGTGTGTGTGTGTGTGTGTGTGTGTGTGTGTGAGAGAGAGAGAGAGAGAGAGAGAGAGAGAGAGAGAAGGGACTGTATTTTACACAGTGATGAGATGTCTAAAGAAAACTGTGCTGCACCAAGACAAACCTGACTAGAAAGATGATTTTAGAGTAGCTTTTGTCAGCAATGTAACATGAATTGGATTGTGACTGAACGTACTATAAAGAGGAAAAAGCCAATAGCTGAGAAAAGTGAAGTTTCTATCACAAGTTCCGAGTACAGTAAAGAGTGCAAAAGTTCAGAAAAAAAAAATGCATGCCTAGTCTTGGCCCTCTATAACAGCAGCAATGATGCAAACATTCTGTGCTAATTCAGCTACAGTTTTGATTCAGGACACTGTTAAAAGGATGGGTGTTTGAAATTCAGAAGGTCAGGCTGTGCAGTGGAGGTGGGCAATGCCTACCCTTTAAAGAAGCAATCAATATATGATGCCTAAAAATTATATAAAAGCTTAATAACGCAAGCATGGTATTTTAGACCTCAAAATAATCTCAAAGTACTGGTGAACTACCAATAGTTCATGGTAAGCAGAAGTACAGGGAAAGGAGGGCCTGGGGCAGCTCCCACTGACAAGGCATAAGATCAATTATTTCATTAAATTATGCCCATCTGTTAATTCAAATAAAAGCAAAAGATAATGTGAAAAGACAAATACACAGCACTGGAACCCTGTCATAGCTGAAAGGCTAGAATTGTGCTAACAAAAGAGGAATTCACTCCTACTTGATCGCTCAATTGCACCCCTCTAAGGAAATCCAAGTATCCAGGAACATGGAGTTCATTCCTCATTTTTCAAAAGAAAACAATTCCGTCTTACAAGGCACATTCTTTTGAAAACAAAGTAATTTTACTTAGAAACAAAACAAACCAGCCCAGTGGGTATCATAATGCCCATACAGTGATCTTAAACCCTTCTTGCATCTGTAAAATTAAGCTGTTGGAAGTCATTTGATAATGAATGGAGGAAAATAAATATCTCCCTGCCTTGTAAAGAAAACAGACAGAAAAAGTTAGAAAAAAAAAGTCAAAGAAAATTCTTTCTTCTTTCTATACTTTATGGCAAGTAATTAAAAGTCCTGGAATGTATATCAAGCTGAGGAAAAATGTGCCTTCCATTCCCACTACATTGGGAAAAGCATCATCATCTCTCAGTAGAGTGTATGAAGGACACTGCTGTGGCCTTTGCTCATTTGCAATTTAAGCTGAACAAGCACAGATTAGGAGCTTGAAGGCTTTCCTGTAATCATTTTATAGGGCTGTCTAGATGACCTCTATGTTAGGAATCATACCCCATCTGTATTCATTGGATTTTTGGACTTTTCCTACCCTTTTCTATTTTAACTTTTGGTAATGCATACCCAAGACATCATACATGAACATAAGGAAGTGATGGACCAATGAAATACTTTTATAAAATTAATGATGTCAATGATATGGAAAATTCTCTTAAAGATAGGCCCCATGCCCAGCAGTAGAGGGCCAACTCAACATGATTCAATGGCATCTTTTCAGGCTCTTTGTCTCATAAGTCCCAGAGCATGCATATGAGTGTGTGTGTATGACTATATATATATATATATATATATATATATATATATATATATATATATGTACTTATATATATGTACTTATGTATATATATATATATCTATATATATAGATAGATAGATATTACAGGTCCTTTGGAAATATATTATGGTTTCCATTTTTGTGGTTTTTATGGAATTCTTTTGTGGGAAAATATATGTGTTCCTGCATCTAGGTGTTTGCATACCTTTTCTTTGGCACTTTTCCATGTTTGTTTTATCATATCCTGACTTGTTTATTTTTATTTTAACTTATTTTATTTTATTATTATTCCTTAGACCCCTATTTGATTTCTAATGGGAGGTACAAAAGCTCTGGATCTAGATAGGAAAGGATGTCAAGAAGAACTTGGAGGAGGTGAGGGGAGGAAACCACAATTATATATTATGAGGAAAAAACTCTATTTTCAATAAAGGAAAAAAATAAAAGAATTAAATAAATCATTTCACAGTTCAGCTCTAATTTTTCTATAGAATCTTTCCATAATGTAAATTAACCATAGAAATGCCATTCTAGTTTCCCTTGCATGTTTCAATTATTTGTAAATCAAATATAGATATTTATTCAAAGATTAAATTGAAAGATTCAGATCGAATGTAGAACCATTTTTCTGACATCAGTTTCAGAAAATCAGTAGTACCACTGGACAGGGAGACTTCAAAAATAACTCTGAATTGGCCAATTTCCCGCATCACTATGAACCTCCAAATAACTCCTATAGATTCCTCCTGAGTGACCCGGCATCTGTGGTTAGCTTGCATGTCTTAAATCAAGGCATTGGATCTGCAGTACCTTCCTCCACATTCAGCTAGAAACTTTAATCCATATATCAAGAAATTCGTTACACCCATTGGGTGAAACCTGCACCACCTTGAACCCCACTGCACCCTTGTCTATATTCAGCCACATTGGACATCTTTCCTTTTCATTCTTTGCTTCTCCTCTTGTATATCCAGTCTTTGTAGCAAAGAAACTTTTTTTTTTGTCTTTTGGGAAAACTTTCAAGTCATACTTGTTACAAAAATCTAGTATCAGTACCTTCCATACATGGCCCGACCTTCACCAAAAAGATAATTCTTTTGTCTTTTTCAAGACAGTATAATTTTTTAAATGTTTATTTATTACTTCAAGTTACATCTCCATCATAGTACCCTCTTTCCACTCCTCCCAATCCTGCCCTACCACCCTCTATCCCCTATCCCTTCCATCCCACTCCTCTGTAGTGGAGTGTCCCTACATATCAATTTTCCGTCCCAGTTCAGCAGTCAGATGAGGGCCAAGAGCCTCCTCATACATTGGGGGCCTACAAGGCAGTACCACTAGGGCAAAGTGTCTCATGGACAGGTAAAAAAAAGTCTATGTTCCTGTTCCTTTTGGTGCATTAGTTGTAGTATAGTTATCCTGTACTATATGACTAAAATCCAATTATAGTAAATAGAGGCCATGTGCATCCTTCTGAGCTTGGGTTAGCTCACTCAGGATGAGTTTCTCTAGTTCCATCCATTTGGTTGCCTATTCCAAGATTTTGTTGTTTCTGGTGGCTGTGTAGATGTTCCACAGATTTTTTTATCCATTCCTCGGCTGAGGGACATCTGGGTTGTTTCCAGTTTCTGACTATTACAAATAAGGCTGCTATGAACATATATGAGGAAACATTCTTGTGGTTTGGTGAGGAATCATTTGGATGTATACCCAGAAGTGGTATGGCTGGGTCTTGAGGTAGAGCTATTCCAAGTTTTCTAAGATATCACCAGACTGATTTCCATAATGGTTGTACAAGCTTGCACTCCCACCAGCAATGAAGGAGGGTTCCCCTTTCTCCACAACCTCACCAGCATGTGCTGTCATTTGAGCTTTTGATCTTAACCATTCTGACAGGTGTGAGATAGAATCTCAGAGTCGTCTTGAGTTGCATTTCTCTAATGATTATGTATGTTGAGCATTTCTTCAAGTGTCTCTCAGCCATTAGGGATTCCACCTTTGTGAATTCTCTGTTTAGCCCTGTTCCTCATTTTTTGATAGGGTTATTTGGTTTCTTGGTGTTTAGTTTCTTGAGTTCTTTATAAATTATGGATATTTGCCCTTTGTCAGATGTAGGGTTGGAAAAGATCTTTTCCCAATCTTTAGGTCACCATTTTGTTCGAATGACATTGTCCTTTGCCTTACAGAAGATTTTCAGTTTCATGAGGTCCCATTTATTGATTGTTGGTCTTAGATCCTGAGCTATTTGTGTTCTATTCAGGAAGTTGTTACTTGTGCCAATGGGTTCGAGGGTTCCCCACTTTCTCTTCTAATAGATTTAATGTGTCGGGCCTATGTTCAGGTCTCTGATCCCTTGGACTTATGTTTTGTCCAAGGTGATATGTATGTATGGGTCTAATTTCATTCTTCTACATGTAGACATCCAACTAGACCAGCACCATTTGTTGAAGATGCTGTCCTTTTTCCATTGTGTGGTTTTGGCTTCTTTGTCAAAAATTAAGTGGCCATAGGTGTGTGGGTTCATTTCTGGGTCTTTAATTCGATTCCATTGATCCACTGGTCTGTGTCTATACCAGTACCATTTTGTTTTTATACTATTGCTCTGTAGTACAGCTTGAAATCTGGGATGGTGGTGCCTTCAGATGTTTTTTTATTGTGCAGGATTGATTTAGGTATTCTGTGTTTTTTGTTGTTCAGTATGAAGTTGAGAATTGCTTTTTCCAGGTCTATAAAGAATTGTGGTGGTATTTTGATTGGAATTGCATTGAATCTGTATATTGCTTTTGGTAGGATGGCCATTTTTATTATGTTGACCCTACCTATCCAAGAACATTGGATATCTTTCCATCTTCTTATGTCCTCTTCAATTTCTTTCTTCAAGGACTTGAAGTTCTTGCAGGACAGCATAATTTTTTATAAATCCAAAAAAAATTGCCTAGCCTTTTCTATTCCTCCTCATGAAGGTCCAAGAGTTTTTGAATATTAGATTACATGATTAAAGTTTATCTAATTAGAACTTTGGTTTTCAACAGAATAGTTTGTAAGGAAAATCTTTCTTTCTTTCTTCTACTCACTGCAAAGAGCTGCAGTTGAGTGGAAGACCTGAACATTCTTCACTGCAAACCTCATATAAAATTCCAAACTGACAAGTATAGAGTTGTTACCATCCTTTCATGCATAAGGTGGTTTAGTTTACAATAGCCCTCCATCCAGTCTTGTCACTCTCCCAGGACCCCCTCCAGCACCATTTCCCTGATGTTGGCCACCCTTCTGAAATTCACATATTGCTAGTGGCCACAGACCTCTGCAAAGAGCAAAGCTACAATCTGAGATCATAAGCATTCAGAAATTTTTGTAAATATTCAATTCTATACCAGAAAATTCTAGATTAAATATATATTTTTGTAGCTTTCATCCAAAAACCACCACAAAAGAGATTCCATGACTCCTTTATTGTTAAATGAATTTTATTAGAGTATATTAATTATACATAATAATAGAATTCATTGTGCCATTTTCATACATTTACACAGTGTCTTTTTTTATTATGTTCACCTCCTTCCTTTTACCTTCTGTTTTCTTTTTTACTCCTGGCTCCTGTTCCTAAAGAGTCCCTATTCTACTTTCATGTCTGTGTTATATTAAGTTTTATTAAGGTGGTATTTTATGAGTATTTTGTCAGTAGCTATATCAAGGAAGAAAATGCCTCTGTGTTCCCCATGAGCCATTATGAGCCATTAATTATGTGTAAACACTCAGAGAGGAGTGAAGCCCCATAAGTCTATCTAGCCTCTGTCATGACAGGAAGTCTTTGGGCTCAAAGTTATAGAGATCTTGTGCAGATGACAGAGCTACTGTGAGTTCAAGACTGAAAATGTCCAGAAGTAAGAGTGCCATAATTCCTCCCCCTTCCTCTGGCTCCTATATTATTCCTGCCCCATTTTGTGTGATGCTCCCTGAGGTTGTAAGGGCATGATTTATGCCCTTATTTATAGGCTGACAGTGATATTTTTCCCCTCAATACTTTGAGCAGTTGCAGGTAATTGCAGATACACTGACAGCTATGAAGAGAAATGTCTCTGTCTGAAGCTGACAGCAATACTGTTCAATGGATGTAAGAATAATTAATTATTAACAAGGCAAACTGACAGGCAGATCATGTGTACTTAGGAAAAGACTTATATATAGTCTTTTCCTCTGAACTCTCCTGTTATAGGCCTCTGACTGTGTTTGAAGACTAGGCTTGAATATTCTCCTTTGGCATTGGCATCAAATCCAATCAGAGAGAAGTTTGTCATTTCCATAAAAGAGTTGTCATTGTGGTACCTATAAGTTCATCTTGCCTGTCTGGCTGGCATTGCTTAACACAACATTCAAAGCTGAGTATCTATGTGGATTGCAGTTCTCTTCAATAGCCAGTGAGCCTTCATCTCAGGCCCCACTTGGTTTCTCTATGACCCATGTTCAAAGGCATTTGGCTCCTTCAGCAATATAGTCCTACCATATAGTTCTAGTGGGCAATAAACAGCAGCCGTGGTCACTTGTATTCTTCGGCGGATTTTAGGGATATCTCTGACTAACAATTTGTAGAGTGGTAATCCAGCCATGACTTTGGAGTTTTGTTTAATAGCCTTTGACTTTTTGGAGCCGCTTTGTCTACCCACACAGTGTACCTTTATTTAAACTCTTTAAAAATGCTTAGCAATTTGTATTAGCATATTGAATATCAAATTTTTAAGAGTTTTTTTTCCCTATGGCTTCTTAATTTGATGAAAATAAGTGTATGTCTTAATGGTATCATCAGTGTTTATAGTTACCTCTACATTTATCCTAGGTTAAATTGAGTTTTAAGATGCAGAGAGCAGAGTATTTTTTGAGAAGCCTATTCTTGGCTGAGAATATGGCCAGACAGATGGAGCCATCACAAAGGCACAGAGACTCCCATTAAACATGTCAGCAATTACTCATTTACTTTTGACAGGTATAATGCTGATTATTATCTTTTGAGTGAATATTTTACCCCAATGTTATAACTAGTATAATTTTAGCTATGCATATAATTTAATGTGAGCAAATGCAAATTTTCGCTAATTTAAATGAAATGCTAGCACTATTCTTGTATGATTAGTAAAAAATTATGCTCATATTGTAACACAGATATTAGTGAACTTAAGGTAGACTACGTGGGCATTTTCAGTTGTACTTTTAGGTCTTTCTGCAGAGTAAAAGGTTTTCCTTAACTATAATTAAATCATTCATAGCAGTGACCATAAATAATAATCAATGTCTGATTATTGTAAATACAGCCATCAGAACTAAAGATACAAAATCCATAATGTGTAGAATCTAATTTCAACTGCTTACAGTTTGGAATAAGAAGCAAACAAACTAATTGATAATTACAATATTAACTCTGCTGTTTCAAGAGCATTAGAAATATTTCCATCCATATTAACTAAGCCAATGATAACCTAGGTACAATCTGTAGGACCACAGAGGGTAAGCATAGATTCAGGGACTAGAGAGTACAGATAGAGCACATTAGAAAAGGAAATAGAAACAGCTAAAATTAAGGTCCATTTGAAGGGTACCACAGAAAACCTAATAACATAGAAGCTCTCTAAAGTATATACATATATAAAGACAATTTAAATGAA
>CAJQZJ010034368.1:2001055-2027312 GCA_907164525.1 Lophiomys imhausi
GTGTATGTGTGCATGTTCACATGTGTGTGCTGGTACATATGCACATGGTATGTGAAGAGTTAGTGCAAAGGGCAAATTGATGTGCTGTTCCTCCTCCTCATGTGACATCCATCTTGCTCTTCCAGACACATTCTCTCTCTTACTTTTGATTCGCTTGTTGATCCACATTTTGCTTGGGTAAGTGGATTAATATTAGCCCTACATAATATAGTCAATAATAATTATTTTAAGTTTCATAGACATTACAGGATTAACACACTAAACGATACTTGAATTCTTCAAGAGGCTATAATTTAGCATCATTGAACACAGGATAATTCCATTAAAACATCTTATTTGTAATACTGGTAATTAGTGCCAACATCTATTTTGTATAAGATCTGTTCCCAAGCTAACATTTAATCAAGCATCGAGGACTTGAAATCAAAATCTGGTTGAAAATTGGAACACCTTACTTTACGGATTCCTTCCCAACATCTGACTCTTCATGCTCTAAGCTAGGCCACTGCACGGTTGCATGGACTGCTGCCTTACTGTGGTATCTTCTACTGAGAGCCGTGGCAGGTTAGATCTCCTCCAAGTTCTTTTAAGCTAAGTCTATGTATATTTGTTTTGCTTAATTATTTATAATTATTCTAACATTGTGCATTTCCAACATGCATTTTGCCCCTTACCAAGACTACACTTAAAGACAAAATTAAGATGATACCTACTTCATTATGAGCTATTTTTGTATAGTGACTAAGAATTCTACTTTATAATTAATCCAGATACACAAATTGCCTCCATCCTGTTGTCACTGTGCTGCCAACTTAGAAGATGATTTGTTCCAAATTCATTTATTTACTTACAGACACATCTGCCCTGAGATTGTTAGGTGAGTGTAACATTAGAGATGGAATGTGTCAGTTGATTTTCTCTTTATTGTGACTAAATATACAACAATAGGATTTTGAACTGAATGTTTATTTTGGTTATCCCAGTTTGAAGGTACAGTTTGAAGATCAAGGAAGTAATGACAAGTTGAGATTGGGCAACTGGCCATTCGAATCCATAGTTAGGAAGAGCAGGTCCAGGCCAATGCTGTTGCTAGGCTTCTTTTCTTCTGTGTTCAGCCCAGGACCCCATTGTGTGGTATGGTGCCATCCATATTTAGGGTGGGTCTTTCCACTTCAACTAGCCATCTTAAAGTACCCTCACAGGCATGCCCAGTGGTTTGCACTGGCCTCTGTGTAGCTTGCCTACTAATCCTTGGAGACACTTCCATAGATAGCTGTTTTCAAACAGAAAACCCTTTCAGTAGCTTTCTAATTTATGTTCTTTCCTTTCAAATCCAGTTGGGTTTTTCCAACATGGATAACCCAATGGGATGAATCTCACCACAGGGCACCTTTCCTATTGTCTCTGTACAGGATAAAAGATTTCTCTTTGCTGGTGGCAGTCTCTTTAGCTAAACTCCATTTCTCATACATTTTTGCTTTGCTTGTTGCTGTTCCTTACTGTAGACCTGGATGAGAGTGATAAACAGTAACTATGACATAAAATAAATGCTATTCTCAGAAAAGTGACAGAATGTAGCCAGATTCTTCATCAGAATATGACAGGAATGGCGTCCGAGTAATTCCCTAATAGAATACTGATTCTTCTCTGAAACCTCATGAAGCTACATTTCTCACAGAACTCTGGACTTCCACACTCCTATCAGAATGCTTCTTAAAGCTCAGCTTACAGTCTTTTCCAGCTTTTCCAGCCCTGAGTTCCACAGCTTTCCACACCCTTCCCAAAAGCTAGTTCCCAAAAGCTAAGAACCATATTGCACATATGTCACAGCAATGGCCCAATTCCTTGGTACTATTTTGGCTATTAGTCACATTTCTTGTTGATGCTAAAATACTGAACAATAGCAATTTAGGAAAAGACAGTTTCCTTCAGATCATAGTTTGAGAGTACTGTCTGTCATGGCATGGGAAGGAGAGAAGTGTGAGGCAGCTGATCATACAGCACCCGAAATCAGGAAGGAGAGATGAATGTCGTGCTTAGGTTGTTTTCTACTTTAGATTCATTTCAAGCTTCCAGGCCATATGATAGTAGGGCCCATATTCAGGGTTTGTCTCTGGCTTCTTTTTTTTTTTTTTCTTCTATGACACCAGTATTACTTTATTGTACATGCTAGGAAAAGATAACAACAAAGTTGCAGTCCAATATATCTGATGAGCATAGATGCTAAAATCATCAATAACATGCAAACCAAATACAGATATATATCAAAAACTCATTCATCATAATCAGGTTGGCTTTATCCTTGAAATGCTGGAATGACTTGACAAGCTTATGTTAGTAAATCATATAACTGCTGTCTTCTGTTACCACAAAAGCTAGTTCTCAGGGAGGAAACATTCAGATCAGTTCCAGCTTAGGAATCCCCAGGTCCTATGTATGAACTTCACCAATAGGGACTTACTTTCCATCTCTATGGAAGTGGACAACCAAGGGCAATAGCAATAGTCTATAATGTACTAGGGTTTATTGGAAAACTCTGACCAACAACTCAAGAGAGGAATCCTCAGGTCTGGATTTGTTTCTTTTCCTTTTTCTTTCTTTCTTTCTTTCTTTCTTTCTTTCTTTCATTTTTAAATGTGATCTTTGACTTTTGAAGGGAACATCCTCAAAAGTGATGAGAAAATTTCACTTAAACTTTATGTATACAAATATACAGAGATTTATGTGCATTAATTTCATTTTAGGTAAATATTTAATGTGGATTTCCTTATGACCCCTTTCAGACAGTCTCACTGTTAATGTACTTTCTTCCCTCCTTCTTTATTTGTCTCTCTCCTTCCTCCCTAATTAAAATTCCCCTCACTTTTCCCATTCCTCTGATCAGAGAAGTTGTTCCCTAGGTACAACTTTTGAACCTTAACTTTTAAGACTTCTTTCATTTTATCCCATAGATTTTATGTTGTATTTTCATATAAATTTAAGACTAGGAAAAAGTTTATTGCTTTCAGTGATTTTTCATTAATAGAATGTTGTTTAGCTGACGTGAGTTTATATGTTTGATGTAGCTTATCTTGCTCTTTATTCTAACCTATATCCCAGTTTAGTCAGATACAAGATAAGTCATTTCAGTTTTCTTGTAATTTTTGCAATATGAGTTTTGTCTTAATATATGATCATTTTTTCTTTTTTTTTCATGAGAATTATAAGGCTTAGCATACATTCCCAATGTCCAGTTCACACATATTTGGCAACTGACTTCAACATGCTACTATCTAACCATCTCCATGAGTTTAAAGTTCTATATCCAACTCAGTTTCCATCCTAACTTGCATCACAATTTTAACAACCTTGTCATAGATCCAGAACACCCTCTTAATTCCTAAACAACTCAAAGTTTAACTATGAGACTCTATCTAGTCTTCAACCACATCAGAGACCTGAGAGGATAAATATATCTGATTATATATTGTGTGCAGGGCCAGCAGCTTCCAAAACTAAGAAATGACATACCAGTGGCTACCTGGACAGTTCCCAATTTCTCTCCATACATTACAGCATCAATCTTCAGCTATTTGGCCCAGTATCTCTGACAGACATTGATTGTAAAGCAGGAATTATGAAGCACTTGCCTACCCTGTCTTGGCAGAGCTAGGCTGTCAACTTACCTGATTCCAAGTTTTGTCCTATTTGGACAGCATTCTGTGTACAGTTGAAGCAAGAGATTTTTCTTGCCAAGTGACCAGCTTGCCACCAATTCAACCATCTCCAATTGGAGACTCCTCGATGCTCATCTTCTGCTTGGAGTAGAATAGGGGATGCTGCCAGGAGCTGCCATGTCTCAATATAAAAAAAAAAAAATCTTAAGTTAAGAAGACATCCTTGAATGCCATATTCTGAAGATCTCTTGAGTTTTTTGAAGACCAACTCAACTATCTATCTTCTTATATTTGGATAAGCAAATGTTGCTTGTCTCTTAGCAACTTGATTTCTCATTAACTTAAAAAATAACTGTGATAGACTGCCCTAGTACCTAACAAAACAACATTCTTGAATGACTATTAGTTTGCATTTCTTAATTATCCTAAACAGTTTATGACAGTTGCTAACAAAAGTCCAATACTTCACAATTCATTTTTGAGTGTTACCTAGGTACAATACTTTAAAAAGAGTTAACCTTAATTTTGTATCAATATACAAAGATCAATACCAACATGGCCAACTTTATTCTTAATTTTGTATCAATATACAAAGATCAATACTGATTTAGCCAAATATAATCTTAATTTTGTATCAATGTACAAAGATATAAGAGCATATTCAATAATCCATCCTTTTTTCTTTATCATTCCTATATTATGTCTATATCCCATTTTTTCTCATCTTTTCACCCCTACATAGAAAAGAAAGAAGGATACAGAAAAGAAAGAGAGAGAAATCCCTTAGTCTAACTTACAAAACTTATTTAACAAGATCATTTAATCTCTCCCCCCTAAATAACAACAAGTATCTATAACCCATCAAATGGCCAAAGGGGGAAAATAATCACCCACCCCACCTTCTGGAAATGGGATATCGCTCTCTTAAAATGACTTCCTGCTAATTTGGGACAGTGTAAACCTGGTTGGGGCCCAAATAAGAATGGAAAAATGGTTAAGCATATTAATAGAATCATTTGATATTCAGTCCTTTTGTGCTCAGCTATTTAAATGTCCTAAGAAGTTTGTAGACAGAAGCTGAACTTCAGGGCTTTACTTAAGTTCTGGCTGGAACAGTCTGTGGGGTTGAACATACTTAGCAATTTTGATTTGTTGTAGTTGTAGACTTTTGAGGAAACAGCTATTGAGGAAGTCTGCCAGGCTGGATCATCTGGGCTATTTGTCTTCTTTGTTGTCTGATCTGTTTTATTCTGAGGTTTCAATTGTCCAGTTGCCCCTGGATTACTTACATGTATGCTTTAAATCTCCTGGAAAGATAAGAACAGAGCCCTGCCCTAATCCTAACTCTGGGACACTACTTTTTTTTTGGGAGGGGGGAGGTAATATTTTTCCTGGAGCAAATTTGTTTTTTTGACAATATAAAAAGAATTATCTTTCAATTGAGATTAAAAAAGAAATGATTTTGATATTTTGGAAATAAACAAACCTTTAAATATATATATTTTGAGATCTCAGAGGAAAATTCACTTTGAATTTCAGCATGCCTTTTATGAGTAGCTTTTAGACTTAAATCATTCCAAATCCTATGTGCCTGTCTCTACATTCTAAGTATTGGGATCAAAGGCATGTGCTTCCCAACTGATGGGATTAAAGATGTGCGCCACCACCCTGAATCAAAGTTTTTCTCTATTTATAGCTTGCTTTGTGTCAGGCTGGGCTTGAACTCAGAGATCTGCAGGTTTCTGTTTCTAGTGTGTTGGGATTAAGGGTATATCCCTTTCAAATGATGGGATTAAGGGTGTGCATGGTCCCTGGCTTCTTAAACCTTTCTAGAAATACTTTCACAGATACAAACAGGATGTGTGGGGTTTTTTGTTTGTTTGTTTTTTGTTTTTACCTGATGACTCCTCTAAATTTACTCAAATTGAGAGTGGAGATTACCTAAACAGGATGTTTATCTCCTAATTATGTAAGCCACAAATTAATTATATTTATTACTTCTGCATATTTTGTTATGAAAGGATGCCATAAAAATGGTTTAGAAGACACAGAATGACCATGTCAAGCTTGTTTGATCAGCAATCATCAGTCTTTTTTCTTCTATCTTTACAGAAGAAAATACCAAAGATAAAGTTATGATCTGGCACACCATAGAAAGTCATCTAGAACCCATATTTAGCTATTAAAAAAAAAGACAAACCTCTATAATCTATTTGCTGAAAAATTTTTCCTAGGGCCATTTTGAAAGAAGTTACAAGCTCCGTTCATGAAAATTAAAATGTTAGCCTACTTCTCTACTGATTGTGAGGAAAGAAACCCAAAGAGTGATTAACCCAAAAATCTAGCATGGCAAATTTATCTAGAGCAGATGGTATTATTTTTATTCATTATAGCAACTTTTATAAAAAGATGTAGTTATGTGCTCAAATAGCTGACTTGCTGACTTGTCAAAATAACTTCACTTAATTCTAAATGCCATTACACAAAGGCCTTTATAAAAAGTGCAAATTAAATAATATTGTTTGAGTATCTCATACATTCATAAATGTGTTTTGACCAAAACCACCACTAATTCTTTCTCCTCCAATGTCTTCCCTAGCTTCCCAGCACTTTTTCTTCCTAACTTTATGTTATTTCTTTATATACCCTTTGATATCATTTAATGCACGGGTGTAAGGGCAAATTGTAAAACATGGGTAGCCTTGCAGTTACCAGATACCTGCAGAAAGCAGAATATCCCTCCCCAAGTACTGTCAATAACTCCTCATATATGGGTGGGACTTCAGAAGCCCCTAATCCAGCCACAGTGGAATTTTAGTTATCTTGCTCTTGTACAGATCTCTTACAGGCTGTGCCAGCTTCTAAGAATTTCTAAGTCAAGGGCCCTGCCATGACCAGAAAACTTGATTTTGAGGCAGATACATATCTTAGCTTAGACATTCTCTAATCTACCCATTTTAACTAGGAAGAAAGAAAGAAAAAGAAAAGGAAAGGAAAGGAAAGGAAAGGAAAGAAAAGAAATGGAAAATACGGATTCAAGATTTTTTGATAGATTCTGGGCTTTTATCATTTTTTTCTTCAATCTGATACTTAACTTAAAAAATTAATCTTTGAAATTGTATACATGTATAGAGTGTATCTTTAACATATCTTTTACTCTCCTTCCCTAATTTTCCCAAAGATATCCCATTAAAACTCAATTAATTAATTTTTAATCTAGTTAGTGTCACCTATATGCACATGCCTTGAAGACATTGTTACATTGCTTTTAATACATTTTAGTGTCAAGATGATTGTAAACATATTTTCAGTTCATCTGTTTAACTATCTCTATATCACAGGCTACTAAAAGAACATATTATTGTTATACTTGGGCACAATGCATATCTATTTATTAAAGTTTGAAATATTGTCATTTAAATGTATAATTTATTTTGAGATTCTTGGAAGTGGTAATATGACTTTTGAAGTAACTGAATCGGTCTTTTTATAATCACATCATTTCATAAAATGTAAAGTTATTTTGAAGTTTAGAACTTCCCCTTGAATAGTAACAATGTCTGTGTTAGTGGAGATTAAATTTCAGCACTGAAAACAGTTAAGTGTTTTCCAGTCTTTAGAGGCTGAGCTATGGACTGCCAGCTGCAGATGGCTGGAATTGTCTCTGTTATTCCCTGGAGACCATAATGGAAGCATAATGATTCTAAAAATGCTAAGGCAGTTTTGTTGCTCTAAGCTAAAAACCATCTAGGCCATTTTCTTATTATTTCCTTCCCATTTCTTCTTCCTGGAAAAATTAGATGTATCGATGTGGGGAATGGACAACGAAGGCATGCTTATTTAGAATGATGAACAGTATTTTTAAGTGTTCAGCTTTTTCCCGCTCTTTGATATAAATGCAATCAAAAACACACTTTCCAAGACAGTAGCATATGTAAAAGGATATACTTATCATTCAGTTTTGCAGAGACTCTGTATTGAGTAAGAAATTATGTGTACATATAGCAGTATAGCTCAGTAAATATAACTTTATGTCATCATTCTCTGTGTTACACTGAAGAGTTTCATAGTAATGGAATCACCCCTTGGGGGTAGACTCATATCTGTGTGGGACCAGATAGGGAAAGCACCTATATGTGTTTCCCCCTCCCCCAGATTTAATTTGAAATGACCTAGACATTATTGAGTAATGGCTGTGCATTTTTATATTCTTATAGATATTCCAATAGGAAAAAAAACATTTTATTTTATCTTTTCTGGTCATGTTGAGAATGAAATGGAAGGATTATTTCTTTCATTAACATCCTTTTGTTTTTTTTGCTGCCATTATCAATACTAATCTAATGATACCTGCAGTGTTTGGTGACATATTTAACACGGTAATTCCCCCACTGCTACAACAACAGATGTATCTGAATTTAGATTCTAATATTCAATTCAGAAAGAAACTGTGATTCAAAGTACCCAGAGTTTTCCAGCAGGGTAGCACTTTATTTTCAGTAAAGTTAGTTGGAATATACCCAGGTACTTTTTTCAGTACTTATCCCCCTCTAATTTTTTATCTTATCATTAGGAACACAGTAAATAGAAAAAGAAAAAGGTCACCTGTACCACTCTGCCCCAGGTTCAGTCACACAGCAATGTAATTCTTATGTGGACAAAACAATAGCTCTCACTTTCCACTCAATCTACTACAAATTTTTGCCTAGATGTAATAATATTCTTTCCATTTGCCCCGAATTGACTTCTCTTAACAATGGGGAAATTGTCCATTAAATCTCTAATTCAGTCCATAGAATTACCATAATCTAGGCCAAATGTAGTCAAAGTTACATAGCAATTTTTTAAAAATTGTTTTTCTTCTTGTAAAAGACAAAACAAAAGCATGCTCCCTACCTGACACTGAAAGACTAACAAGATCTTTTCATATTACTCTTAGATCTTGTAGTATTCTCTTGGGGAAAATTCTATACTCCTTCCAATTGTTTCTATACACTTGTATATAGCTCCATTTTAGCAGCTAAATATACATTAGCAGAGTTCTGTGAAGAAATATTAAGAAGCATCCTTGATATGTAAAATAAATGTTCATGGGATGTCACCATTTTCTCTTAGGGGACACACAGCTGAGCCATACACAAGTCACATAAGACAATGCCATACTGTCAACTCTCCATTATGTCATGACTTTTGTTGTTTTGTTTGTTTGTTTTGCTTTTACCTTTATGAATTTCAGGAAAACCACAGTCTTCAAGAATGGACCTAGATGGCTAATTGCACTTAACTCCAAAGCAGTCTGTGTAGGGGTTAGATAAATTAGATTTAGAAAATATATAGGAGTTTCTGATACTGTCTCTTAATTCGGGGCCTGAAGAGCATTATCAGCATGAAGTCAGCAAAAACAGGAAAGACTTAATAGACTGAAAAACAAGGTTGAAGTCAGGAAAAACAGGAAAGACTCAATAGACTGAAAAACAAGTTTGAAGTCTGGAAAACAGGAAAGACTCAATAGACTTGAAGAAACAAAGTATCTGGCCTGACATTGTTTTCAGCTGCTAAGTGGGCGGAGCCCAAATTAAGCTGAAACAGAGTTCCTCCTATTTAAGGACAGTGCATGGAGGCCAGAAGGGAAGAGGCCCCTGATGCCAGAGAGCTCCAAGAGTCCTGCTGAAAAAAGGGCTGGCCATTGATGGCCAGCTCTCTCCCTGAAGCAGAAAGAAGCCGGTGAGCAAAGAAAGCCTGAGCAAGACACCAAAAGGCCAAGGACTGGACCCTGTGGCTCAGCTTTTGCCTAGAGGGGTTTGATCTGTCCAAACAGTGGCCTAAAGGAAACGGTGCCTGGCTTTAAGGACTGAGGCAGAGCAGCTGAGTTCTTGATTCAAAAGAAGTAAGTTGGCCTGCAGACGGCTGGGGTCTCCCACAGAGAAGAAAGCATGAAACCTTATTTAAGGTGAGACAGCAATAACCAACTACCCTGACGAACCTGCATCCGAGAGATCCAGAAAAAGGACTGCTATGTGCGTTAAAGAATCTACAACAAAGACTGTGTTCCTGACGACTGAGGACCTGCCCCAGAGACTGTATCATTCTAAAAGGTTATGAAAGTAGTTGTTATAATTATCAATAAGTTTAGTGGATAGGTTAAAGGGGTTGTAGGATTTTATAGGATTAATAGTTAAGAAATTGTTGGTGTTTGTTATAAGTGAATTTAGTAATAAATAAATAAGTGTTAAATAATAATTTAAAAGTTCAGTTACAAGTCTGATAGTCTCTTTTGCATTCTGTTAATAAGGAAAACTACAGCATATGTTCTTTTGGTCCTTATGGTTCTTGCTTTATCACACTGACATTTCAATTACCAAAATAAACATGATTTTACTTCAGAATCTGATCCGAGATCTATGGACAATAATCACCCAACCAGGACTGAGTACCTCTCTAGTTCCCATCTCTCAGGTGGTAGTTTAAATAAAAATAACCCCGTAGGTCCATAGGAAGTGGCACTATTAGAATCTGTGGCCTTGTTGGAGAAGGTTTGGCTTTCTTGGATGAGGTGTGTCACTAGGGGGTAGATTTTGAGGTTTCAAAAGCTCAAGCCAGGCCTAGTGGCTCAGTCTTCCTTCCTGCTGACTGTCAATCCAGATATAGAACTCTGGCTCCTTCTCCAGAACCATGTCTGCCTGCATGCCACCATGCTTTCCTACATGATGATAATGGACTAGAACTCTGAAGCTATAATCCAGTCCCAATTAAATGTTTTCTATTATAAGAGTCTTTTATGTGGTAATGGTCTTTTTTTCACAGCAATAGAAACCCAAACTAAGACACTTTGTTTTCATTGCAGACCTAGGAATAATTGGGGGAATTTGATTTTTTTGTTTTGTTTTAAGTTCCAGCATCACAGCTATCTTTGCATTGATTTCTATTGATGATATTTTCCTATAGTTTTTTACATTTCATAGTTCTTGGTATATTGGCTCTTTTTAAATTGTTTTTTGATGTAGTGGATACCATGTTCGTTGTTCTCAGAGTACTTTTACAATGGTAGGATAATGTTGACAGCTTTATATTAACAGAGAAGCAGAGTGGTTCTGTTGAGATCATAAATCTGACTTCATTTCCGTGTCTTATGATTTCAATCTATGTTCAGTTCTCTGCTTTCACTGTACTTCCAGGTATCCGTCACAAGTATGAGTAATATAAAATGAACAGACTTTGGTAAGTGTATATCAGAATTGGAGAAAAAAGCCTTCTCTTTCCTCCAAAAGAATTAAGGAAGGTTCTTCAACACACGAAACTGTTTTTCAGCTTTGGCTGACAACAAAATCTGAGGTTCTCTTGAGATTTTATGAAGCCAAAACTTTTAATAGCAAATATATTTATTAATAACTATAAGCATTTATAACAAATATAAACACTTATTACCTAACAACTAGCCCTAATAATAACCATAAATCCCTATTACCTAAAACCTAACCCTATTAGTAACTATAAATGCCTATTATCTAACAACTAACCTTAACCTTTTAGAAGGATACAGTCTCTGGGGCAGGTCCTCAGTTACCAGGAACACCTCAGGAGTAGATGCTTTATAGCACTTGGTTAACAGTCTTTCCTCAGGAACACCTCAGATGTAGGTTTTTTAGGGTAAATTGGCTACTGCTTTGCTATGGCTGCTTCACTTTAAATGAAGCTTGAGAGTTTCTTCTTTCAGGAGCTTCAGCCGTCCATAGACAAACTGGGTCAGTTTGCATTAGCCACTCAGGCACTCTGCCACAGTCACTGGGGCTGGCTGCAGTTTAATGCAGGCTGCTGTTTGAACCAGTTAAACCCTGTAGGGCAAAACCTGTGCCACAAAGTTTTAGTCCTTGGCTTTTTGCTGCCTTACTGAGGCCTTCTCTGCTCACCAGTTTCTTTCTCAGTTCTTAGTTTCTTAGTCTGGAAGAGCTGGCTATATTTTTAAAGCTCTGTTTGAGATCAGTTTTTCAGTCTATCAACATTTTCTCCATCAGATGATACAAGCCATCTTGCATCTCATTGTGTCTAGTATGGGAAATCTCAGGCTCCACCCACTTTATCCTTAAATAGGGTCTCTCCTGGATTCCCCTGGCTTCAGCCTAATCTGGGCTCCACTCACTTTGTAAGCAGCTGAAAACAATACCAAGCCATAAATCCTGTTTTTAGCCCATATGCTACCATGCCAAGTGGCCACAGATGCTATGCTGATCTTCATGCCCCCTTTTAAGAGACTGTCAGAAGCCCCTAGATACTCACTAAAACTAATTTATATTGTTCTAACTCCCATTACAATTTTATCCCTCCTGGCTTTCTGCTAGTCTGCATGATCTCCTCTATCCTCTCACTTACTTGTGGAATGTGAGTGAAATGAAGGATGAAACTAGGAAGGCCACATCCATCAAGCACACTTCTCTGTAATTTGACAGCTTTATCCAGTTGGATTACTTTTTTTTTTTCAGTATCCCTATGTAACTGTTTTTGTGTGTGTGTGTGTGTGTGTGTGTGTTTTGTCCAGTTTTTGGTGTTCTTTTTGATGGTGGTATTATTGTTCTCATAGCTCATAGCTGAAGTCAAGGACAGATGGCTTACCAAAGCAGACCCAGGGTCCAGAAGTCAGGAATTCACAGTTAATAAATGGCAGTTGGTGATACTGGCAAATGAGATACAAAGAATATATTAACTGATAAATATGAATATGTAAAACACTTCTTTAGTGTAACTTTTAGCTAATTTTATAATAATTTATATTGGCTGTGTGTGTGTGTGTGTGTGTGTGTTTTCTACTATTCTTCTATCACCATACCTATAAATCAGTTTGAAGCATTAAGTAGACCTTGGAGTACTAGTGTCCATCATGTTCTCCTAAAAGAAGCCCCACCCCCATTTCTAATCTAACTGAAATAAGAAATAACAGGAGTGGTTTTTATTTATCTAATCATTGTAGCTGACATACCCATTACTTATCCAGCACGTGTACTCTATGTTTTCCAACTCTATCTTTTCTGAGACTGTTGTTCAAAGTGATTAATCATGCATGGATTAAGTGAATATTGATAATTATGATTATAGACATTTACCAGACAGTAAGTTTTTTAAAAAATGAAAGGAAAAATAAGCTGCAACACCACAAGTTTGTTTATTCAGACTTGCTTGTAAAAAGTCTTGATACAATGTGGGATCAGTGCTAAAAGAAGCATGTAAATCAATGGGGAAAACCAGTAGATTAGAGTAGAACATCACACATAAAAAGTTAAAAAATATACACAAGAGTGAGAACACTGACAAGGGAAATCCTAAAATGCCTCAACCCTAAACAAAGAACTACTGGCAACTAATGAATGTTGAAAGTGAGAGAAATAGTCTTCCCCAAAGAAGAACACTAGTTGGTTGTCCAAAAACTGATATTAACTATTCAAAAAAAGCAATGTCAGGTATATTTGTGCATATCTGCAGCCACAGGCTTCTGGTGGCTGAGGCAAGAGGACAGCCAGTTTAAGACCATCCAGATCTTCACAGGGAAATGTTGCCTCAAGAAAACAAAATCAATAATTTCAAGAACAGCACTCAGATCCAAAGACATTGGAGTTGTCTTCTTCAGATCCCCTTTAGCTCCAACAAATATTTGAAAACCACTGAAAGAATGTGTTCTGAGGATGCTTATGATTTTGTTGAAGTGAATATGTAAGTCAATACTCCCATGAGGGCACTTTATTAAGGCAGAATATTAGCTTGAGATTAAGCTTGAGAGATCCTTTGTCATCTGCATCAAATGTGGCTTTGTTGATTGCACAAATGATATTATTTGTGGAATTATAGAAAATGATAGTCTTAATGAAAAATTAGCACTATATTAACATAACAATTTTATAAAAGCTGAAAATATAGTTTGTTGCATGAGATAGAAAAATAAAGAAAGACCTCTGAATTGGGGTTTATTTGAAGAATAAATTTGAGATTTCAATAGGTTTTTATAGTATCAGGACTAGATTCTATTCTTTGATGATATATAACTCAATGAATAGTGGATGGTAGTGAAACATTTTAATATTGAGCAACTGTGAGACATTATTATAACAATATCTCTTGAATTAAAAGATACAAGGACTTTTTTTGGAATTCTCAGCCAAGATAATGATATTGGAATTCAATCAGTTAAGACTTAAGATTGCCATCTTCCTGTGTACTCAAACTGTTTGTTTAACCTGCCTTTAAGAGAACAATGTAACAACAAAATTTACTTGCATTGGATTTCCCATGCTATCAGTTTTTACAGTTTTTAAAATAATATTAATTATTAAACAGCTATAATCTTGAATTATATGCTCTTTCATGAGTCTGGCCCTTTCATGAGAGAACATTATATGTGTTTTGTATATGTTATGATAATCATTGCCTGGAAACAGCAAATGTGAGGACATGGGAGAAGTGGAAGACAGTGGGAGGGTGGTACCAGGAGGGGTGGTGGGAGGGAGCAGTGATGGAGATGGAACTTGAAGAAATAAATATAAGTAATAAATTTTTTTAAGAAGATGAATATCTGCCAAGATGCTGCAATCAACAAACAAATGTTGCTTGATAACCTTTGTTTGTGGTCTGGGTCAGTTAGAGTCTAACTTAATTCCTTACAAATTTCATTAAAGATTTTCCACATTCCTATAACAAAGCACTCCCAGAAAATGAATCAAACATCACTGGAATATCGCCACCAACTAAACCCTGCTGCTCAATAATATTCTTTTCTGCTTTACATTTTCTAGACTCCACACTAGACATAGCATTGCATTTAGTTGTCATGTGTCTTCAGCTTTGTCAGATCCGTGTCAGATCCTCAGATTTTCTTCTTTGTGGTAGCATTGATACTTTTATTGATCAAGAGTTTTGTGAAATGTTCCTTAAAATGTGCCTATAAGAATTTTGTCTCATGTTTAGATTATAGTAACAGGTTTAGAAGAGAAAATACAGAGCAAGGGAACAATACTGATATTTCATGATGTGGGTGCAAGCTGTCAACAACACACTCTTGAGGATATAAGAGCCATTTCAGTAATATAGCACTTATTATGTTTACCTAACTTTAATAAGATCATTGGACTGGAATAGTGTTTGCCAGCGTTCTCTGCTATTCTGTCCCCAAACTGTTTCTATACTGTAGTCTTTGGACTAAGTTTGATGCATAACCTACACTCATATTATAAATTAAACTCCATCTCCTTCTATGAGAATATATTCATAAAGTTATTTTTTTCTGTACAGGACTTAATTTATATAGAGAATTGTCTATTTCAACCTAGGGTAAATTTATTTCATTTTTATATTTGTAAAAATGCATAGATATTTGTTTTATTTGCACCAATGCAACATAGGTTGCTTGCTTGATGGCATTTTAATTACTTAATCTAGCACTATGTGGCTCATTTGACTCTTCAACTTGTTCCAGCTTTGGTCATTGCTTGCATTTATACTCTGAGCTAATGTCCTTTTAACATGACCACATCCAGAAAACCTTTAAGTTAACCCAAGAAAAATTCTGTAATTAAAGACTTTTTTTGTAAGAATTCTGGGATTTTAAAAAAATGTTTATTTACTACTTCAAGTTACATCTCCATCACAGTTCCCTCCCACCACCCCTCCAGCCCCCACCTTCCCACCCTCTCCCCCTTCTCCAAGAACTCATAATTCTTTTTTTGAATAATTAGGCCACAATTATAAAAATTATAAGACATAACATACATTCCCAATGTCCAGTCCATACCTATTTGGCAACTGATACTAATATTCTATTATCTGTCTATCTCCATGAGTTTAAAGTTCTATACCTAACTCATTTTCTATCCTAACTTGCATTACCAACTTAAAAACATCTTCTTAGACCCAGAACAGCCTTTTAATTCTTAAGCAACTTAAATTTTAACTGTGAGACTCTAACTATAGTTATAACTATAGGACTCAGAGACCTGAGAAGAATAAATATATCTGAATATACAGGAAGTGATGGTACTGTGCCAAAGAATCAATGAGGAATAGAACAGAGATTATATACAAACTAATGCAGAGAAAACCTCTTTTATGGTATTGTATGGAAAAACTATTAAATCTTCAGAGAAATATGTATGTCATGTTGAGGTGATGGCTCAGTAGTTTCTGCTCTTATAGATGAATTTATATAGAGCTATGCCTCAACAAATGTAACTTCATAGCTCATTTTCACAACCCTGTGATATTTATGTCAGATTACCTTTTTCATGTATTGATTTATCCTCTACAACGAATATCTCTCTTCGATAAATTAATTTTTTTACCAGCTAGCCAATTGGATTTTTTGGAATAGGTCCTCATTGTAGCCCAGGGTAGCTCCTTTGCCTCCACCTCTCATGTTCTTGAACTATAGGTATGGGTCACTATGACCAGTGTATATGGTCCTGATAATCAAACTCAGGGATATTTGAATGCTTGATTAGCACTCTACCAACTGATCTTTTTTTTATGTTGATTTATTACTTCAGGATACATCTCAATCACAGTGCCCTCTTTCTACCCCTCCCAGTCCCACCATCCCACCTTCTAACCCCTATCAATTCCATCCCACTTCTCTGGAGTGGAGTGTCCCTACATATCACTCCCCCATCTCAGTTTGGTAGTCATATGAGGGCCAAGAGCCTCCTCATAGACAGGGGGCCTACAAGGCAGCACCACCAGGGCAAAGTGTCTCATTGACAAGTATCTATTGAGGCTTGCTTTGTGTCCGACTATATGGTTGATTTTGGAGAAGGTTCTGTGTGGTGCTAAGAAGGTGTATTCTTTTGTGTTTGGGTGAAATGTTCTGTAGATATCTGTTAGGTCCATTTGGATCATGACCTCTGTTAGTCTCATTATCTCTCTGTTTGGTTTCTTTCTCGATGACCTGCCCATTGGTGTGAATGGGATGTTGAAGTCTCCCTCTACTAATGTGTGGGAATCTATGTGTGGTTTAACATTTAGAAGTTTCTTTTACAAATGTGGTTGCCTTTGTATATGGAACATATATATTCAGTATTGAGATGTCATCTTGATGAATTTTTCCTTTAATGAGTAAGTAGTGCCCTTCCCTATCTTTTTTGATTAACTTCAGTTGAAAGTCTATTTTATTTGATATTAGGATGGCTACTCCAGCTTCCTTCCTGGGTCCATTTGCTTGGAAAATCTTTTCCTAGCCCTTTACTCTGAGGTAGTGTCTATCTTTGTTAGTTAGATGTGTTTCTTATATGCAGCAAAAAGATGGGTCTTGTTTGTGGATCCATTCTGTAAGCCTGTGTCTTTTTATTAGAGAGTTGAGTCCATTGATGTTGAATGATATTAATGACCAAAGATTGTCATTTCCTGTTATTTTGGTGTAGGTGGTGGCTGTGCATTTATTTTGGTTTAGCTGCAGTGGAGATTTTTGCTTCCTTTTTTTCTGGGGTGTAGTTATCTTCTCTGGGTTGGAATTTTCCTTCTAAAATCTTCTGTAGAGCTGGATTTGTGGGTATATACTCTTTAAATTTAGTTTTGTCATGGAATATCTTGTCTTCTCCATCTATGTTGATAGAGAGTTTTGCTGGGTATAGTAATCTGGCCTGGCACCAATGTTCTCTTAGGGCTTGTAGGATGTCTGTCCAAGCCCTTTTGGCTTTTAAAGTTTCTGAGGAGAAGTCAGGTGTAATTCTGATGGGTCTGCCATTATGGGATACTTGACTTTTTTTCTCTTACAGCTTTTAATATTCTTTCTTTGTTCTGTACATTTGAAGCTTCAATTATTATGTGATGAGGGGAATTTCTTTTCTGGTATAATCTGTTTGGTATTCTGTATGCCTCTTGGAATAATACCGACATTTCTTTCTTTAGGTTTGGAAAGTTTTCTTCTACAATTTTGTTGAAGATGTTTCCTGGACCTCGGAGTTGGGAGTCTTCTCTTTCCTCTCTGCCTATAATTCTTAGGTTCTCTTTTTTCATTGAGTCCTTGATTTCTTGGATGTTTTGGGTGAGAACTTTTTTAGATTTCTCATTTTCTTTGGTTGTTATACTGATTTCTTCAATTGAATCTTCCATTCCAAGTCTTGTATCCTATTTTTTTTAAATACTTTATTTTTTTTCAAGTTACATCTCAGTCACAAACCCTTCCCTATTCCCCCTTCCTCTCCCGCCCTTCCACCCTCTTCCCCCCAGCAGCTTCCCCTTTCAGTCCAACAGATGGTTCCTTCTCTTATAACAGTAAATACTATACAAAACAACAGATATAAATATGCCACATTTATGAGAGTTAAATGGCCCAGTATACCTTCCCAATGTCCAGTTTATACATATTTGGCCCCTGACTTTAACATTCTACTATCTAACCATCTCCATGAGTTTAAAGGTCTATATCTGACTCAACATTTATACTAACTTGCAACACAATTTTAAGAGTATCTTCTTAGATCTATAACACCCTCTTGATTCCTAAACAACTCAAAATTTAACTATGAGACTCTAGCTGTCTATTCTTCAACCACCTCAGAGACCTGAGAGGGATAAATATATCTGCTTATATAGGAAGTGCAGGGCCTGCAGCTTCCAAAACTAAGAAATGACATACCAGTGACTGCCGGGACAGTTCCCATTTTCTCTCCATACATTCCTGCATCAGTCTTCAGCCTTTGGGTATCCTATTTTTATATGAGTTAGTGGGTGTTTTTTGTTTTTGTTTTTTGCACCAGACAGAAAATGGTACTTCACTTCCTGTTCTCACTTTTTTGTTCTGCTCAAATGTTAGGGACCTGCTATGCTAATAAATGCCTTTTTCTGCCACATAGAATTATTTATTTGACTAAGCATATGGAAGACAACAGTTTTCATCTTTTTTTCTTCTGTCTGGAAAGGAAGGGCTTATAGGCCCAAATGTTTCAGAGATATAGAATGAGATAGAGAGTGAGAGAGGAATTAATTTTTAGGTAAAGGTAAACAATAGCATATTTGTCCTCTCAGTGGTAAGATTTTTTGATATGTACTATTATTGTCAAATATTCTTAATAGGCTGCAACAAATGAGTTTATGAATATATGTGACATTATATGCATAATTCACCAGACTTTCATGACAATTTCTCATTTTTCTTTTAATTGATACAAAATAATTACCCATATTTAGGAGATATAATAAGTTCATACATATATCATATAATATATGATGACCAAAACAGGGTGGGTAGGGTGATCATTTTCTATAATTGGTACCTTATACTTTTTTTTTTTTTTTGGTAAACTACATTGAAGTTCACTGAAAATTGCAGGCACAACTAAAGACACATAGACATATCATCTAGGCTAACCATGTCAATCCAGGTCTCCTCATATACTGAATTAGGCTTGGATGCCTCTAAGACCCTTATTCAAAGCCATAAGCATCAAGAACATGTTGAAAAAGGGAAGTCTTCAATGACAATTTTTTTTCTTTGTATGTTTGTCTTTGATCAGTCATTTCCAAGAAAATGTGGAGGAGATTCCAAGAATATGGAAATGTCAACTGATCACTCTCTGAAGATTTCCTCTAGAACAAAAAATACAAGTATGGTAGTTAATCTCCAAATGAGTCAACTCATTTGGAGTGTTGAATCATGAAGCACACGTTTCAGGTTAACCAAGGGAATAAATGTCCATTGAATGTGAGTGGGACCATTCATGAGACAGTGCCCCGGATCAAATAAAAAAGAAAAACAGAAATTATTTGACTGGTAGCATTGCCTTCTCTGCTTCCAGATCCACCCAGATGTGATCCAGCTGCCTGCCACTCCTTGTACAGGCGCTGGTCCTGCCCTAGCTTTTTTTCACCTCTGCACCATGAAGAACTGTTGCTCTAAAACTGTGAGCAAACGAAACATATTCTGTGAGCTGCTTGTTATCATGTATTTTATTATAAAAATGGAAACAGTATCTAAGCTAATAATAAAGGGAGTTACTTGGCTACCTTTGAACTAAAAACTGAATGCTCAGACTGAGATGATAGTGTGGTTTCAGAGAAATCACGTAGTCGGGAAGCCCAAGGCAGAGGCTTTTGTCTCAGATAAACAAGTGATAACAAATTCTTGAACTTTAAACACAGTAATACAAATCAAGAGTAGGCAATAATGTGAGGCAAATCTAAAAAACAAGAGCAAAGCATTAGATGGAGATGTATGAAAATGGAGGAAACACTGAAGTATGGGGAGAAAGGATAGGGATATGTACACCTCATGTGGGTACTCTTATATGCTGTCTTATATTGCTTTTAATAATAAAACAACAAAACCCTATTTTGCTGTCTAATAAAAGTTCAGGTTCTAAAGAATGTGCTAGTGCTCTGATGTATAAGCAGTGTCTAGAATCATCACTATGAGACTGTGTGCTTTATAACTTCTTGAGAAAGATCTCATGGTAAATGTGATTATGAAGAAATGAGTACTTTTTTGAAAATCTTGCCTCTCTGACAATACTGGTCAAAATTTCTCTTTGCTCATTCCCATCAGTACCAGATTCCAGGTTCTCTTTACAGTTAATGAAAGTCTTACCCAGAGATTATTGACCTGATCATTTATCAATTTGGTAACTGGTTCCTTGATTTTTTGTTAATAGACTCCTTTTATATGACGTTAACAAAAGTCTTTTGTTAGTCAAAATATTTTGTATTTCAGTAGCAATCCTTCATGGAAAAGGAAGCAGGAAAGAACTAATGTTAGACCACCCTCTTCATTACCCTGTATTCACTCTGTATCTTCCCTGCCCTCTGTGCCCTCACTCAGTTCCTTCTCCCACTTGTGCCTTTGATAATAGTCAAATCTTTGTTCTTATTCTGTCTCCTACAGAGAAGCACATTCTTTTCTGTTTTCAATGATGTAGGAGCTCTTTCTTTTACTAGTAATTCATGGACCTTATTATGAAAGGGTACATTGCGTGACTGCTTGAAAATAAAACTAATTAGCTATAAAAATACAATCCTTTCAGTTCAGGGATTTTATATTTTCACAAATAATGGAAATGCTCAGTTTTACAGTCGAGAGTACATCCTTAAAATTCAAAATATTAATAATTGTAATGAAAATTATGACATAAATAAATGTCATGACCTTGAAACCTGAAACAAACATTTCACTGGTTTCTATTTTTACGTTTTAACATTGAATCACTCAAAATACATCAAAATCACATTTTTAGATTACAGTAATATATATTAATTTCTAAAACTAAATAATGATTTGAGCATTGCAGAGAAGACATAAGTTTAATGAGAATCTAGCTCAACCTCACTATAGATAGTGACTAACTAGCTAGCCAGAAATTCCGTTTGCAAATGTGTGGACTCCTGCTAGGAATTTCCTGCATATTCAAAGCTCATCACAAACATCTCCAATTAGTACCAGAGGACATTGAAAAAGGAGAAAGGGTGTTAGTGTGCACTTGCATGCAGATGCTGCTGCCAAAGAAAAGCTCAATTACAGTCAGTCTACAGAGACAGCAACCTTTTTTAATGGGAGAGATTTGCATATTAAGAAAGGAATTAGGATATTACAAGACACTTTTCAGTATTCACTAAACTGGAAAAGCACCCCTTATTCTTACAACCATCTCTGTATTGTGGGTATGAATTCTTCATGCCATGTTCCAAAGACCATAAATGTTGCTTTATTTTATTCAGGTTTGTTAGGATATTGAATCTAATGAGAAACTCGTGTTAAAAGTACTTCCTTATGACATAATTTCAAGAACTGGTGTTGGCAAAAGTGAGTTATTTCTTGGCATATGCAAGTGCCATTAATAATCATTGCATGAGCTCATCATTATTATTAAAAATCATCTCCTAACTTTTACACATTTTACTTAATGGTCATAAGAAAGGTAGAATGTAATGCCCACATATTTGAACATTCACAATATTAATTAAAAATTGTAAGGAAAATGTGACATAAGTAAATACCATGAAAATTATTACATATGTAAATGTCATGACCTTGAAACCTGAGGCAAACACTTCTCTGGTTTCTATTTTTATATATGTTTAATGCCACCATTATATTTCCCAAAATTTGGTTGTTTATTTCTACAATTCTCTACTTAGAGGCTTGTCAGTTTGAATTTTATTGAAACATTTTATCTTATTAAAACTGAGCCATTTAATATTTGATTCACTGTGGTGACTGATCTCTCTCACACACACATTTGCTATATTTTCATATTGTCATCCTTAGACAAGTAAATTATTACTATTGGTGGACACAATGAGTCTAAATTAACCTAATAGCAAAATAATACACAAATTTATCATTGCAACACTGCTTCCTGTGTGGTTTTGCATTTAATTCTGGTGGGGGGGTTTGTTTTCATTAAAAAAGTTTCTGTTTCAGTCTGCAGTCTTTTTGACACTCCAGTATCTCTGAGTGAATGATAAGAAAGAGGAACCCCTTAGCCCTCATGTGACTGATGAACTGAGTTGGGCTGAGATATAGGGGCATCCCACACTGGAGGAGTAGGATAAGTGGGAAAGGGAGACGGTAGGAGAGTGGGACCAAGAAGGGTTGAGGGAGGGGACTGTGATGGAGATGTAAGTTGAAGTAATAAATAAACATAATTAATTTTAAAAAATGAAAGAAGCATTTGGCCACTTCAGACTCATCTCCAATACAAGTTGGAGCAAAATATCATATTGTGAAATCCAAGAGTTTTAATTACAGAAACTTATTTTATTCACTGACAAGTAATATTGCATTTATAGAAGTGAATTATGCTTTACAGATCAGATGACATAATTTAATCCTAATCTTTTTGTTAGTTTCTTTTGTCTGTGAAAGATATGGGTCAAAGATCTTAAGATATTTTGCAGGAAGACAGAAGAACCCAGGAAATGAATAAGTTAAAAGTTTACTTTAAATTGGAACAAGAAGAATTTATTAATTTTAAGGAAAACTAGCAGAAATAGTATAACTTTCTTCCCCAGAAGGAATACTACTGTACCAGAGTTGGCCATACATAATAGTGAATCACCACATGGCTACTTTTTCTTCAACTGACATGTGCAGGATCTTCTGAAGTTCACTAGGATCAGATGCCCAGGGTGGGAAGGAGGTAGATTACACTTTCAAAAAACAAAAACAAAACAAACAAACAAACAAAAACAAATGGGGTGAATAGTAGGACTTGCTAAGGGGGCTCTGAGATTTCTCTGTGGGTAAAAGTTCTTACTGTAAAAACCTAGAATCTCTGTGACCTGATTCCAATTCTTCATGTAAAAGTAGGAGAGGATATAGTCCATAAAGTTGTCCTCTGACCTCCAGATGCTAACTGTGGTACACAGGCACATATTGTATACACACAAGCACACACACGCACAGCACACACATGATAAAAATTATAAAAAAGTAAAAACCATCTCATTCAGATGTGAGTTGACATAATACTCATGCAAAACTATAGAAATAAAAATTCAAATTAAAGAAAAAAAAACAAATAAGTTGTGGGACAGTAGAAATATGACTTCTACTGGACTGAAATTTGACATGTATTAGAGAACATCAGCTCTTAATGTGGTAGATGACCAGAGATCTGTTTGCTTAGGTTACAGTTACATACCTACCAGATATATTTATTATTATAGCTTGATCAGAGCAAGGATGGCATTTGACTTCAGTCTTGTCAGCACAACAGAAGCAACACTGAATATTACACACCTCTTCCCTCTTATTCTGACACCACTGTATCATGTTTATCTGTTGCTACATAAATTTTTTTATAGCCTATAATTTGTATCTTAGAATTTTCCACATCTTTCTCACAATTATTTTTTCAAATAAATTCATTTATTTGTTGCTTCAGGTTATATCTCCATCATATTGTCCTCTTTCCCCCCTTCACAGCCCCGCACTCCCACCATTTAACCCCTAACCCTTCCATCGCACTCCTCTGGAGTGGAGTGTCCCTACATAACAGTCCCTCACCCCAGTTCAGAAGTCATATGAGGGCCAAGAGCCTCCTCATACACTGGGGGCCTACAAGGCAGTACCACCAGTGAAAAGAGTCTCATTGCCAGGGAGAGAAAATCATAAAACAAACAAACAAACAAAAGTTTATGTCCATGTACCCTTTGGTGTGTTGGTTGTAGTACAGATATCCTGTACTATATGGCTAAAATCCGACTATAGGTGAATAGATGCTATGTGCATCCTTCTGAGTCTGAGTTAGTTCACTCAGGATGAGCTTCTCTAGTTCCATCCATTTGGCTGCAAATTGCATAATTTCATTGTTTCTGATAGCTGAGTAATATTCCATACTGTAGATGTACCACAGTGTTTTAATCCATTCTTCGGTTGAGGGACATCTGGGTTGTTTCCAGTTTCTAGCTATTACAAATAAAGCTGCTATGAACATAGATGAGGAAACTTCCTTATGATTCTGTGAGGAGTCATTTAGGAGTATACCCAGAAGTGGTATGGCTGGGTCCTGAGGCAAAGCTATTCCAAGTTTTCTAAGATATTGCCATATTGACCGCCATAGTGGTTGCACAAGCCTGCACTCCCACCAGCAAAGGAGGAGGGTTCCCCTTTCTCCACACCCTTGCCAGCATGTGCTGTCATTTGAGCTCTTGATCTTAGCCATTCTGACAGGTGTGAGATGGAATCTCAGAGTCGTCTTGAGTTGCATTTCTCTGATGATTAAGGATGTTGAGCATTTCTTTAAGTATTTCTCAGTCATTAGGGATTCCAAGCCCTTTCTCACAATTTTTAACATAAGGCACATTTGTGTACTACATTTTTTTTCACATTGGTCGAAAAAAATGTTGATTTTATCTAACAAACAGATAAGTATCCCTTAAGCACACATATATTGTGCATTAAGATACTCGATTTCATAATTTGGAGAGTATCTTTTCTTTGATGACAATGTAGTTGTGTGAAAACTTTGTGGATGATTTCCTATGCTGGTGGATTGCTTTATCATTCTCATAATGGTATATGCTCTTTTCATTCTAGAAAGCATTAAGCACAGATAAAAAGAAAAATATATAAAATACTTCTAAAATTATGATTAAAAAGTAGGAGAAAATTGAAATTACTTTATTTGCAGAGTTTATGAGTAAGACAAAGTGTTCCTATGTTGATATATGGATATAAAATGCCAAAACAATCCACACGGTACCCTTTGATCGTAATTTTAAGTTAATATTTTTTATTAATTCTGTGAAGATTTCATATACTATACTTTGAACCTATTCACTCCTCAACAACTACTTTTACCACCTCTCGTATCTACCCCTACTTCTCTATCTCCCCAACTTCACATTCTTTTTTTCTTCAAATTATGTATTTGTTATTTATTTATTTATGCTTAATAGCCCATTGATTTCTGTACTATCTACTTACTTCTGAGTGTGCACTATATGCTTGAATGTGGTAAATATACTAAGAGCTACACCCTTTCAAGAAAACCGACTTTCTCTCTAATAGAAGCTATCACAATTAAAGAAAAGTTCATAATAAGATGACAAAAAAGAAGCCCACCATATATATACTATTCGATTTGAACAGTTACAACAAAAATACCATATTCTAGATGATTTAAGCCTGACCCTTTGTTGGCCACCATCAAAATACTTGCAGAAGCTAGGTGCATATCTATAATTCCAGCACTCAACAGGCCATGACAGAAGGATATAAAGTTTGAAGGCAACCAGAACTCTGTATGGAGACCCTGTCTCACAACAAATAAATCAACAATGTGCTGGAAAGATCTGCTACCTGATGAGGTGTGCTTCCTGGTTTGCTGATAGCCTGAGCTCTCATGTTTCCTCATGAGGTAGTGAACAAAGTAGGGATGGAGGAGTGTCATATCCTCTTACAAGGGCACAGATCTCATTTTTAAGTTATCCTCTTTCATTACTTCACAAAGGCTTTATTTACCAATATTATCACATTGGGACTTAGGATTTCAGCAAATGTACTTTGGGGGGATAATGAAAATATTCAATCCTAGAAGCACTGAAGATGTCACTGCTGTGTCACATGTGCATCAGTAGGCGGCAGAGAGAAGAGAGGCTATATCTACATTCAGTATTCTGACCTATGAACATCTGAATGAACAGTAGCCTAATATTCCTGGACAAAATCAAGCTGGAGACCAACACCAGATCGGCACCATGGGTCTCAGACAGAGAGCTAGTCTGTGATATACACCAGTCCAGCACCAGGCAAGCACCAGATGGGCTCCCAGGACAAAAAGCAAGTCAGAGACTAGAAAAGCCCTGCCTTGTCGCGTCCCCCTCGACCAGCAAGGATGACGCAACTCGCAAAAGCTCTTCTCCAGCAGTTTATTCAGGTCCCTTGAAAACAGTCTTCCGAATGCCCGGGCAGACCCAACCCACAGGCTAAATACTAAATGAACAGACAATCAAGTAAAGCCACGTGGTGCTATCTTAGAGGCCCACGTATGCAGAAGCAAGCCAGATCAGCGGTCTTAGCCAAATATGGACTTGTTTACCACTGAGAGCGCTCACCGTCGGGCTGGTGGAAGGCGGAAACCGGCGCCATCTTTAGGGTGCGGCACGTCGCAGCTCTCTACAGTTCCTCCTTT